>CABHPP010145949.1:14818-27776 GCA_902168425.1 Peromyscus attwateri | reverse complement strand
TGGACTGAATCTACCAAGTTGAACTCAATCCTCAGGGAAGTCTTTGCTATGGAGGAGATGGGGCTGGGGAGAAGGCGGGGGTGGGGGGTGGGAGGGGGAATCCGTGGCTGATATGTAAAATTAAATTAAATTATAAAATAAAATTTAAAAAAAAGAAAAAAAGTTACTTTTACCCTAATTAGTTGTCACCTCAGATATAGGAAATAAATCATAAAACAGAAAAAATCAAAGTTCTTTCAATGATAGTCTTATAATTTTAGTTAATATACATACATTGTATAATTATATTTGCAGCAGTAAAAGTAACTGTAATAAAATAATGGCCATAAAAGAATAACATTTAATCATATATTTATTTTAAAGTAAGGAGATAGTAGCTTTTACATTTGTTTCCAAATTACATATGCAATTTCTACCCTCAGTCACATTTTGGAGCACAGACCACTCTAATTTGCATAGTAATCCCATTAAATTAGACGCTTCCTTTTCATTAGTCTAATGACTTCAAACTGTTAGCCACAGCTAAGAGAAATTGTAACTTGCCATTTCTTGCTTATGTTGAGGCGCATGAGAGAAATAATGATCCCAATTACAAATAAAAGATGAATGGGTTATTAAATAGCTAGCAAAACTAAATATTTTGTTTACACTTATTGTGCCTGAGTAATTAATAAAGGCTCCGCTTCAATCTCAGAAGGAGCTGGCTTGGAGAATAATCTATTTTATTTTCTCATGATATCTGGAAGAGAATAAGAAAAAAATATCACAGGAAAACACCTGCAAGATCACCAGGATTTAATGGAAAATCATTACACATTTTCATCAATTCCTAAACTTTTTACAAACTATGTGAAAGACAATGGAGCACATATCTAAATTGGAAGGAAAGAGTGTTTCCTGATCTTAGAAATGAATGCACAAATATCCAAAATCCCTCCTTTCTCTATTCTTCTTTGTGTTTTATTTCATAGTGTTACTCCAGATTTCATGAAGGCAGAATCATTCATGACAGCAGGTCCACTGCTAATGATGAAAAACTGAACGATTGAAGACAGGGAAATACTATCTTACAAATTCATAAGCACATAACTATGTCATATTTTCATATAATGTTTCTATGTTTAACTCTCCACCACTTTCCAAATACTCCTTTGTGAAGGTTTACTTATCATATCAGACATTAACCTTGAAGAAACAGACACTGAATAAAAATCATCAACCCCATATTGAACAGCTTACATCTCTCCTTACTACATTGCTGTCTTAAAATATGAATGTAAACTATAAACAGATGTTGCTGGGAAGATGGATATGTTGACATGTGAGAGGATCTATGTCCCAGAAATCTTTATTTCCACTTAATATCTGAAAGTTAGACCTTATTTTGAAACACAGACCGTGTATAAGTGTGGCTGAATTACGGTCCTACTGAGTTAAAGTATGAGCTGAGTCCTATCACCAAGTCATACCATTGCCTTGTGCCGACAGAGATACAGTCAGAGGGAAGAAGGCCATGGGAAGATACAGGGGAAAATGGAGAAGTGGGAGGAGATTACTCAGAGCACCAGGAGACTAAAAGCACTAAGTGTGGATTGTTTTTCTGAGTCTTGAGTGGAAGCTTGGCCTTGGTCATACTGTAGTTTCAGAGATTCTGCCTCTAGAACCTTGAGACAATTAGTTCCTGTTGTTTTAAGACAACTACTCAACGAGTATCTGTAATTTGTCATATTAACCCTAGGAATCTAACATATTTCGTAATGTGGATTATGGTAGTTCCTGACTAGGTTTTTACTTCATTCATCACAAATAATTGAAAATGCATATAAATTATATTTTTTATGTTTATATACAAATATTTATTGATCAGCCCTGTTACTTGTGGAATTCACAAATAGAAGACAAGCACAATAAAGGAGTTATTTAAAATTTTATGTGGCAATAGTAACCCTGCAAGTGGGAACAAAGGTGGTTAGGTTGAAGAACAGAGGAATGTATGAGAGTGTAATTTTAAGAATCCCTCTCAAAGGCCTCTATATGTTGAAAACTTGGTGTTTATCCTGTAACACTGAAAGAAGATAAGAAACTTTTAGGAAGTGAATATAAAATAGTTAGATCCCCAGGGATACACCCTTGAAGGGGATCCTGGGATGCTATCTCGTCATATTTCCTTGCTTCCTAGAGGTCCTGAAGTGAGATATCACTATATCATGCATCCCACCATGATTCAGTGCTTCATTCCAAGACCAAAAGGAATAACAGGTCCGCAAATTAGGGACTGCAAGATCTAAAACCATGGCCCAAACTTAATTGATTCTTTCTTGATTGATTTTGAAGGATTTTTGTTACAGGAACAACAACATAAGGAAAGGAGTGATGAACTGTGAAGCAATCCTTCACTGTTCTGTATGCTAAAATAGGTTTTGCTAATCTCAGCTGTAATTCTCCTACTTCCATAGAAATTTGCACTTTATCTTTAGCATATCGTCCAATGTTTAATCACAATTTAAAAACATAAAATAATTATTTACATAGAACTGCTATTTTTTAAGTTTAAATAATAAATATTTGAAAATAAACTTCATATTTGTCCCATGACTTGGATTGGTACCTCCCATAGTTATATTTGCTAAGAGCTTGGTACCTATGGAGGTCCCACTGGAATATGTTTATGAATTTTATAATTAAGACCTCATGGGTGGGATTCTTAATTCTCTGGGAGCACATACTCAGAGAAGATTGTGTTGGAGGCTTAGTACTATTCTTTTCTTAAGTCTTAGTACATGACATAAATTGCTTGCTCCATGATTTCCTCTCTAATATTGACCTCTGATGCTCCTATAGTAGCACAGAAGAAGAAATAAAATAAAGGAAGATGAGAGAAAGAAAGAAAGATGGAAAGAAAGAAAAAATGAAACAAAGGAGCTGTAATATCATGAACTAAAACTTCCAGAACTGTGAACTAAATCAATATTTTCTCTTTATAAGTGAATTGCCTTAGGCACTTTAATATAGTAATGTAAAGCTAAGTAATACAATTTGTAAAAAAGGGCATTTTATTTCCAGGTATTGTTCCATTTAATGGTTCAATTTCAAATGTGCATTATTACTTTCAATAGACATTTTCTGTCTTTAGCAATATTTACCACAAAGTAAATTAACTTTAGCAATATTGATATATTAAAATCCAAGTAACACAAAGTCAAAATTTTCACTTTGAAGTTTGTAAATATTAATTTCTCACCTTTTTAAAATTATACCTTCAAGAAGAAAATGCTCTATCTAAGAAAAAAATTTGCACTAAAGGGCTGTACCAGGTAGTTCACTGTGAGATACAGTGCATCCCTCATGCTCAACTATTCGTGGACAAAGGAAAAAGTGATCAATCAAGATTTATTGTGAACATGTCTATTAAATAATTCATAATATATCAGCACACTCAGAGATAAGTATAAACTCCGAAAGCCATTTGAGAAGAATTATTTAAGAAGGAAGTCACTAGTCTTCAGCAGAATTCAGAGTGCCAGTTACCAAATAAGTGAGTATAAAGGAGGTTACCGATATATACATATTAGGTCTTACATTTTCACACAGCATGTTTTTATCATATCTGCCCCCCATTCCTCTCTTATATACCCTCTTCCTTACCCATAAACTCTGTATCCTCTTTTATTCTACCCAATCAATTTGTGAGCCCATATAGTCTTAGATAGGCAGCCATCCACTAGAATGTGGCCAACTTACCTGGGGCTACACTCTAAGAGAAAACTGACTTTCCCTTTCCCGGTAGCTATAAATGGCCCATAGCTCCTAGGTTAGGTGTGGGACTTCATGTATATGCTCCTTATTCATGCAATGATACCAGGTAGACTGAGCTTTCCCAGATGTATTCCATGCAAATGGAACTAAGAAACAAGTAAGGGTAGGTATTTTACTATCTGAAAGAACAGCTCAGTGAATTACATTTTAACTTCAGTTATCTCCCCCACTCCTACATTTTGTTCTGTCTCTATTTGTAGCTTCATTGGCATTCCAGTTAATATTTGTTAACATCAGAATATTGTGGGATAACTTTAGCTTGACACAGGAAGACCAAACTGTGGAAAAATGTATTGTGAGGACATTGAATTCAAGTTGTATGCATTTCTCAACAGAGAGTAAGAGCCTGATCAGAAGGGGCAGGCCAAGAGGAAGAGGTGTAAAGATACATTTATAATTAGCATCCTCTCTGCTTCTGAAGTGAAAGTCTTTATTCAAAAGCAAAGGGGAAAGATTATATATGTTGGTTTTATAAAGTATCATAAGATTCCAAAATCTACCAGGTCTCTTGAAAAGCTAAGCCACTGAGTAGAAAATCTTGTGGGTTGAATATAAAATGTCCCAAGGGCTCATGAGCTGAAGAAGTTAAGATGCAATTGCACACTAATTTCATCAAGGGGTTAATCCATTTATAAATTTGCACATGAATGGGTTATTAGGAGTTGAGGCTCATTCGAGGAAGTGATTTAATGGAGCATGTCTTTAAAGAGTTCATCTTTAACCTGGATCCCTCCTGTCTTCTCCTCTGTCTCCTTCCTATTCCTCACTGTCACAGATGAGCAACTGTCCTTTCCCATGGCCTTCTGCCATGAAGTTTCTGTCTTCCCATTGACTCAGAAACAATGAATAGGTTAACCATGAACAGAATCTGACACTAGACCAAAATAAATCATTTCATGGCTTTTCCCTCTGGCACTTTTGAATATTAGAGCAATCTAGCCAAGAAATTTAACCAGAATTTTGTCCTTCTAGGACACAAAAACCAAGATCACTATACAGCTTCAAAATTATTAACAAATGTTATATGTGTGTTTCTTTTTTTTTTCTTTCATTTTTCTTTATTAAGAAATTTTCTACGCACTCCACATACTATCCACAGATCCACCCTCCTCCCGCCTTCCACTCCCCTGCCCTCTTTCCCAAGCCACCCCGCATCCCCACACCCCCCAAACTAGAGTTTTATTTAGTAGAAATCCTTTCTAGTGCATGTTTCAAGGCATTACAATTAAGGCAAACATACAATTTAATTAAATTCATAACTTAAATTTGACTCCCAAAATAAAAATTAATATTACTTTTCCAAAACATTGTGCTCAGTTTAGATAAACCTTCAAAGGAAATGCATGTGTATGTGTATATGTATGTAAACATGCTGACCTTGTTTATACATCTACTAGAAGAGTTTCTTTAATTTTATTTTTGTATATATGCTTCTTAATTATAGGAGTGATGAAAAATAAGTAAAGCTTTGCATATATCAGCCAACAGGTTTTTGCTTTACTGAATGAAAAGTAAATAAATCATTTTAAGAACCTACATTGCTTACTATAATATATTATCTCAAAACATTAATTACATGGGGTGCATATTATAAAAAAAACCTATTCAACATTTAATGCTGACCTATGCTTTTAAAAACTTTGTCCTTTATTCTAAATTCTCTAAAAAAATACAGTTCATCCATAAACCATTAAAGATCCATATGTTCTGCCTTTTATTATCATCTCAATAACATGGTGCAGGATTAATAACCAACTGGGATTAATATTTCCCAGATGGGATTCAGCTCATCAACCACTCTAAACTGGTCATTAATTCTCCAAAGTGTATTATGTCTTGATTGCTTAAAAACCTTTCAAGCTTTTTTTTTATCATCCTTTTATTTCATAAGTAAATTAAATAACTTTCTGTCTTTGAACATGAATTTAATGAGAAAATTGGTAATAGGAAATGAATCAGATTAGATAAAATGCAAAATTGGAAGCCAATTTTCAAACCTTTCTACCTATATGAAAAATTTTTTGAAAAAGAACACACTTAAATGTTTATTAAAAGTCTGTCTTTCTTCCCACAGATGACTTCTGTACAGTCAGTTCTGGACTCTTTCAATTTTAATTATATTTGCCAAATATAGTCTCCAACTAGTATATTATCTAAAATATTGCCAGATGTGCATCTATTTATCTATTCCTGCAACTTTTATTGCACTTCTGCTGTACTATACTCATTGTCTTACTTAACTCTACATACTTTCAAAACAATCAGTTCTTTACACTAAAAATTCACTATACACTTCAACAGTGAGTCAAACACTATGATAGGCATTAAGTTTTGTACATTTCTGAAATAGTATTTCCTAATTTAATTTTTAGTAGTACCAGTTTTCCAGAAAAGGGTAAGATTCTTTACAGTATTTAATTCTAGACCAGCGGAAGAGCAATCTGATAACCAGAGGCAACAGTAGGCACAAGAAACAAAGCACATGTTTCTAGAAAAGCTGGAAACTACAGCTGACTAAAACTCAGGGTGTGTCAGATGATGAATGGACAGTGGCAGATAATGGCTACAGGTTAATAAGAGGAGAAAACCTTCACAGGGTAGAGATATGGATGTGATAAGACACACATTGAAGCCCTACTTGAATGACTGAGGGAAGAAGCTGGAGAGAGAGACTCAAGTTGTTGAATACATTATGGAGAATCACAAGATAAATAACAAGGAGTTAAACCAATGATGGAGTGATAGACGGAACTGCTTACAGATACTGGTTGAAAAACTTCTAGGAAGAAGAATCTTCAGGGTATACTACCTGCCTGTAGGGTAGAAGGTAGTTGATTACCAGACAGTAACCAATTAATTGTATTAAAACACCCCCCTATAACATGTTAACTGATCTTAAATCTTTACTATTAATTTCCTAAAGTATTCATGTGGCCTCATTGGGATTTAGACACAGACATCTTTATAAGTGAAAACACTTATATGTGTTTAAATGATTCTGGTTAAAATTGCTTTTAACCTACAGAAACAAAGAGACAGCAACAATGGCAAAAATTAAATGACCACGCCTTGTAGCTAGAGTTTTCCTGCCTGGCCCACAGTCAGGATAAATCTCTTTCACCTGCCAGTCCCACAGCCGCTCAGACCCAACCAAGTAAACACAGAGACTTCTATTGCTTATAAACTGTATGGCCGTGGCCTGCTTCTTGCTAACTGTCCTTATATCTTAAGTTATCCATTTCCATAAATCTATACCTTGCCACATGGCTCGTGGCTTACCGGCATCTTTACATGCTGCTTGTCCTGGCGGTTGCTGGCTGGCAGGCAGGCAGGCAGTGACTCCTTCTGCCTTCCTGCTCTTTTAATTCTCTCTGTTAGTCCCGCCTATACTTCCTGCCTAGCCACTGGCCAATCAGTGCTTTATTAGCAACACATTTGCCATACAGAACATCCCACAGCAACGCCTCTTAGCAGAGCCTTCACAACACAAGAATTAAAATAATTTTTAAAGTAAAACCAGGAGTCCATAAACCAAAAGTTAGAAGTAATAATGAAAAAAATAATATGTAATCAAGGACTTACTTTAAAGATGTTAATACCTTTTAAAAAATAAATATTTATAAGAAGACATTATTAATTCTGTATGTTAAAAAAAGCAGATCCACTAAAAAGAATATTCCATATATACTTCCTTTTAGGTGCTCAAAGAATATGAAAGCAATCACTTACTCACAGATAGTAAACATTTCACTTTTTATTTTAGAAAGCACTGTAACCTGCTCTTGCATTATTTCCCATCCTTAGTGCAAAATTAATTTCACCTAGTCATATATATGCTCTTTCAGTTAATGAAAAAATTAGACAGCAATCAATTTCCTTTGTCCAGATGCTATTTGGAATAGGTGTTATGAGATAGTGGGGAGAGAAGTGACAGGAATCATAGTTGTATATCTATTAACTATTTAAATTTTAATGGCCCGTAATAAACTATGTAAATTCATTCATCTGTTTTCCCATACTTTTTGCACACAGGGAGGTCATTTCTCTAACTCACTGCTTGAATAGATGACAGGAAGCCAGCAGCTTGCCTTAATTCATGGTCCTGTGGACTGCTAAAGAAGATTGAAGGGGTTGAGCTTTTTCTCCCTGTCCTGGTCTGCTTGAAAATAGCGCCCGTGCTCCATTTGTCATTATTATCATGAGCTCTATGATTATCACAAACCACTGTTAGCCTTATAACATGCATTTACAATCTATCCGTCTAAGGTAAGGGAAATCAGCTTCTTAAAATTGACATACATGTATACATTTACAAATTGCAGTGATTATTCAGTATACATGCATATTATTTAATAATAAAATTATGGAATTTATTTAAAGAATACATAATATTTGATCAAGAGGTTTAGTGTGGTGAGTGAAGTCCAGAGTGAATGTGCTGTGGACATGGGCATGGCCATGTTGAGGACCAACACCTCAGATATAGAAGTGACAAAGCCTTCCTTCAGTGAGGCACAGAGGAATGACAAAGACTTTCTTTAGTCTGAGTAAATGTCTCCAATGTCTACATTATGTTAAAAAATGTCCACTATAGGTCCCTTCCCCCAGATGATTACATCCTGAAGACTGCTCCCCTACACAGACGCTCTTACTATGATTAAACCTGCCTATTGGGTCAGCAGAACATGAGCTATGGTGAAGAATCTGGCTTCACTCTGCCTAAGTGAAGATTGGAGAGAAGCTGAGGCTGAAAGTAATGGACTAACATGTTCGCTGGAGGAAATTTCAAGCAGCAGAACATTCAAGCGGTGTAATAGTTTCTATGAATATCTCCTATCCAGGTCTGCAGTGATAGAGATTAAACAGTGAAGCAGAAAGTTGTGAGAAATATTCAGTTTGCAAAGAAAAACTTTACAGCCTAGGTATAAAGTTACAGAAAGGCAAGATTAAAAGTAGCTGTGGTTGTTAAAAAGAATTGTTGACATGGAAGATGGTGCTCTGTAATGGGACCAAAGGAAAAGATCCAGGAGGGTTGAGAGATCCATCTATGGGTGGTCCAATCTTTTGAAAGTGAAACTTCACTCAAAGGAGATATTTTCAATAGAAAATGTCTTTAGAGAGTGTCCTGGCTGCTTTTATTCTTTTTTCTTTTTGCTGTTGATGTTTGTTTTTGTCAACTTGAGTCACTTGGGAAGAGGGGAGCTCACTTGAGAAAATGCCAATGACTCTAACAGATTGATCTGTTGGCATATCTGTAAGGCGTTTTCTTGGTTGATTATTGGTTGATATGGGAGTTCCCAGCCTACTGTGAGTAGTGCCACCCCTGGATAGATAATTAATCCTGAATATAAGAAATCTGGTTGAGTAAGTTATGGAGAACAAGCCAGTAAGCAAAGTTCATCCATGGCCTCTGTTTCAGTTTCTGCCTTGAGTTCTTGCCCTGAATTCTATCAGTGATGGAGTGCGACCTGAGACTTATAAATGAAATACGCCTTTCCTTTCTCAAGTTGCATTTAGTCATAGTGTTTATCACTATAGTGGAAAACATAACTAAAATAAAAGGATTTCTTGCTTGAAAATAAGCGCCTAAAAACCTATTTCCCTAGGGTCAGTCTGAAAGGCAGGCAGAGATTGATACAACTGTATTCAGTGGGTGCCAGGCTACATCTTGACTTGACAACAGGACTTGGTAGCATAACTGACAATATACTAGTTTTGCAAGCTTGTGAGATGCAAGACTACATTGGTCATGGAAGAGTCAAATGATCTACAAAAAGGCCTTGGAAGGCTGTGGTATGAAGCTATGATGATGAATCCTAAGACGAAGCAGAAATTGCTGTGGATGCCTTTCTCTATGCTGTGAATATGTGTTGCTCTGATTGGTTGATAAATAAAGCTGTATTGGCCGATGGCAAGGCAGTGTAGAGGCAGGCAGAAAATTCAAGCAGATAGAGAGGAAGAAGAAAAGGGAGAGAGAAGCACCACCAGCCACTGCTAGGAGAAGCAAGATGTGAAAGTACCGGTAAGCCACATCCACGTGTCAACGTATAGATGAATAGAAATGGTTAAGTTATAGGAACTAGCTAGCGAGAAGCCTGAGCCATTAGGCCACGCAGTTTTTAAGTAATATAAGCCTCTGTGTGTTTACTTGTCGGAGTGGCTACAGGACGACTGGAACAAGAAAAACTTCCAGGTACAAGAGATGCCAACAGGTGGAATATACCAGATCCAAGAGATGGTCACTGAAGAAAGCTGAAGGCACTGAGTGGATCTGGCTTAAGAAAGAGGCTATGTATGCTTCAAGCAGAAATGCTAGGAAAGCAGTACTGCTGGAGCCCACATAATTTCATTGCAAGCCCTAGATACTGGAAATTGACCTATACCTTTGATATTTCCGCTGCTGGGTTTCATTATTGATTTGGTTAGATATTAACATGCTATGTTGCATTCCTCCCTTATAGAATGAGAATTTTTATTTGGTGCCATTCTATATTAGAACTATTTAATTTTTTTTGTAAGAGTTCCCTATAAAGAGGCTGTCTTGAGTCTCAGAAGACTTAGACTTTTAAACCTTGTAGGAAATGTTAAAACCACCACCACCACCAACAACAACAAAAACTATGTTTTTTTTCTTTAAAAAAAAAAAACTGGACTGAATGAATTTTGCAATATGAGATTAACATGAGACTCTGGGACAATGATTGGAAAGTTAGGACTTAATAGTTATATGGTTGAATGTTCAGTTGAGAGGAGGTGGAGCTGTTATTGATAATACTGACTGTCGAAGTGAATTGATATAGAATCACTTAAGAAGATAAGCATCTGGGCTTGGCAATGAGTGACCTATTAGATTGGTTTAAATGAGATGGAAAGCACCACTCAAATGTGGGCAGGGTTCTGGATTAAATAAAGTGGAGAAGGGGAGCATGGACACTAGGTTTTATCTTTCTCTTATCCTGCAAAGTAATCTTGGACCTCCACACAAGCGCTGTGATACATTTGGGTATCTGTACACTAACACACACATACCTGCATATGCACTAGCTTGTACACACATGTTCACCCTGTACACACATACACAAGAGGATTAATGTAAAAAATTAAAAAAATAAAGGTATTTTCAGTTAAATGAAAATCAAGGTAATTAGTGATCATTTACCTTATAAGAAAAGATTAAAATTCTTTTTTTAATTAACAAATTTTTTATTCATTTTACATACCAAGAGATCTCCCTCTTCCCTCCTCCTGCCATTCCAGCCTCCCCCTCCCAACCCACCTCCATTCCCTCTACAAGAAGGTAAGGCCTCCCATGGGGAGGTACATTTAGTAGAGGCAAATCCAAGTCCCTCCCCCGTCTCAAGGCTGTATGAGGTGTCCCATCATGAAAGAAGAAAATTTATATGTAAGAATCCTTTGAGCTTTATAAAGAGAGAAAGGTTAGAAAACTACAACCTTAGACACCATCCTTTGGAGTGGTCAGAGATTATCTACCTTGCATCGCTATCCTGCTTTTCTCCTGCCCAAAGGGCACACAGAGGGATTTCTAGGCAATAATGGCTCAACTGGAGCTGCCGTGTACTTTAAGGGAACAAGCTCTTGAAAGCAGTGGGCAAAGGATTAAAGATGGGCTTCAAATAGTGTTCTACCAGTTTAAAAAAAATTACACAAGAATCTTATATGTTTAACATGGTTTTCAAAAAACAGGCTCAATTGTAACATGGCAGAAGCCTTTCCTTTGTAGAATGCATTTTCACGGAAATAAGGGAGAGTTTGCCTGGGTAGTGACAATAGAGAAAAACTGGTGGGCTGACCAACCCAACTACCACCCAGGCCAAGAACCAGGGCTATGAGTTGGCCCATCCCTACATCCCCTGAATCTGTGAACTGTTGGAACACATGAAGGGGAGGAACCTACAGATCCAAAGCTGCAAGACCTCCATGACACAAAGCAACAGCAGGATATCCAAAAGGAGCCCCAGGGAGCCCATTATTGGTGGTGTAGTAGAAATCAGAGGTCTGGAGCCAGACCAATGACTCCTGGTAATGAACACTTGCAAGAAAAGATGAACAGACTAAAGGGTAAATTCTGGGTCTCAATACTACAGCTTCTAAAGATTCTTGCACTTTTTTTTGTTGTTTTGTTTTTGGTTTTTCTTTTAAATTTGGTTTTGATTTGGGAGAAAGTTTGTAAGGGCAGAGGGTGGGTGCAAGGGAATGGGGAGAGAAGTCGGATCTGAATATATGATGTGAAATCACAAAGAATAAAAGTAAAAAAAAAAAAAAAAGAACACCTAGGGATGTGGAATGGGAAAGAGGAAAGAGGAGTATATAAAAGAAGGAGCAATACAAGAGATAATATAAAAATTTGAAAGTCAAAAAAACAAAGAGGGAAACAAACACAGTCATATTTTCTCTATATATAGCTCAACTTTCCCTTTTTCTTTGTTAAAAATTTTGCTTTCAAGATACAATGATTTGAATAACTGTCCTCTAGACTTACGTTGTTGGTAACTTCAATCCATGAACTTTTTTTTTTTAATGGAACTGTTATTAGAACAGTATTTCATATCTATTTTGATTTTAAGGCAAATATATATATACATATGTATATATATATATATGATGTGTATATATAGCAGATATACTGAATGAACTAGTTGAAACTTAAAGTCCATATATACTATGAGATTTGAGGTAACAAGAATGAGTGCTCATACCTTTTTGACAAACACACTTTGAAAATCTAATAATCAACATGTTATTTTTCAAGTAGTTCATGTTCAGTGCAGAATTATATCCATAACTTTATATTTCACTTAGATTTAAGAAAATATTCACTCTTACTTCCAGCTTACTTGTTAAATATAGCACCGCAATGATTACATACTGTTTTTAGTGCTAATAAAATTGGCTTATGGTGGAAAGGTAATTCTAGATAAAAAAACAAAAACAAAAACAAGCAACCTGTATAATACCAAGTGTTCCAGTTTTTACTTATTCAAAATATTTAGTTATTGCAATGTCAATCAATCATAATAATATGTTTTTTGAGTTCCTTACACTCCTTAAATATTCTATCCCCACATTAATCTAAGGTAATGTATACTATTAATGCTTTCTACTCTTTGTTTGTATGGAGATT
>CABHPP010145949.1:0-14718 GCA_902168425.1 Peromyscus attwateri | reverse complement strand
TTGGTGGCACACGCCTTTAATCCCAGCACTCGGGAGGCAGAGGCAGGCGGATCTCTGTGAGTTCGAGGCCAGCCTAGGCTACCAAGTGAGCTCCAGGAAAGGCGCAAAGCTACACAGAGAAACCCTGTCTCGAAAAAAAAAAAACAAAAAAACAAAAAAACAAAAAAACAATAACTGTATGTTGTTCTCTGTTGTCGATAAGTCAGCCATCACACACACACACACACACACACACACACACACACACACACACACACACACACACAGATGCAATAAAATGTCACTGGAGCACTACAATTAATGAAATATATATTCGCAAAATTAAACTATTCATTCACTAAACTGAATGCAACTTTTTGAAGTGTGAAATACTACAACTGAAATTAACATGCTGGACATTTAGAACACCACCACATACGTTGTGGAGTTTCTTGGAGTAAAACTTATTAAAATAGCAGCTTGGAAAATAGTAAAACTTCACATTAACTTTTAAAGAAAGAAATTATCAATAAAGTTCTTATTTTCAGAGTTCAACAAATATATAGTTTTAGAAGATAACAGTGCATTATAAAATGATTCAAAATGCAGTAGTAAGGTCTTGGGTTTTGATAAGTTATTATACAAATGCAGATGTCACAGTAACTTAACAAAACTATTGGTATATGTTTCATTATCTCTTCTAACACATTCAGTTTTTGACTCTTCATGTTGTAAACAATAATACTAGAAAACTGTGATATCTAACTTATAAACCATATGCCCATATACCCAGTTTAATTAGAATTTATAACTACAAATGTCTTACAAATGGCATTAACTACTAGGCTCACTTGCAGCTGTTATTTATATATGAAAACACAAGTTGTTATTTTTCTAACTACTAACTAACTTGGTTAATTTGGAGTCAGTTTGACCGGGATTTAAAAAAAAAAAAATGAGAAAACGTTTCTCCTGTGTATATGAGGATGTTTTCTGGAAGAGGTTAATATTTGAGTGAGTGAAAAGACCCTCTTTTCTGAAAGCGGGGCCCCCACAAACCACAAAACTGGAAGGATGAATTCACGGGCTAAGATAAGCTTGGATGGTTGTATTTCTTCCTCCATCCTCAGTCACTGTGTCTCATGGAACCTTTTGACTTGACAGCTTACATGGATGAATATTTCTCAGGCATTGTATTTAGAAGTTTGACTTAAGAGTGAGACATTGTCTCCTTGGATTCTCGGGATTTTAGAAGTGAATTCCACTGCTGCCTTTCTTACACTACATTCAGATAATTTTGAAAACTTAAGTACAATAGGATTTTGCAATTTCAAGCATAAATTAGTATTTTATGGAAATATTGTTATGAGATTATATATTATATAATTATCAGTTTATACAGTGAATTTTAGATTATTAGTAAGAAATCTAACTCAATAAACTCAATACATTTATTAATGAATTTTATGGATACAAAATAATAAATATAAACTCATAGTATCTAAAAAATTTTTTTCAGAAACTTGTGGTGACAATTCTATTAGAATAAAATGAAAACTTTAACTATGAAATTACAGATTGATTATAAAACAAATGACAAGAGCCAATTAAAAAAAAAGACTTTACTCTGCATAATTCTTTTAGTTTGAAGAGCAAGGGTTTAGTAACATTAGATATAATGTATCTATTTCTGTGAAATATTCTAGACACAAAAATACATCCCAAGGTAACTTTTTACCATTAGATTCATATTTAAAGTTATAATGATAGAAGCAATGTAAAACAATATCAGTAAAGAACTGTTGAATAAGAACATTTGTAGGAGAAAAAGAAAAGTAATTAAACTGTTGAAAACATTTAGCTGTATCTATTACTTAATTTTATGTTTGAATACTTAAAGAATCAGTGTAGAAACCTTCACAAAGAATCCTTTCAGCTGAGCTAAATATAAAAATGAAGCAGAAATACACTGGAATGTATATATTATATAAAAACAAACAAACATAAAAAACTCAATAATAGCCACAGCTAAAACATCAAACCTAACAAATGATATAATTTTATTGATTACACAGGTGAATAAGCTTTAAGAAGTAACTTTCAAGATTACAGAAAGGTAGTAACAATGTATCACCTTGCCAAGTTCCAAAACACTTCTGTGGTAGCTAGTATTTTCTATCAAATGTATATTGCTAGTATTTGTTCACTGTAATTATGATATATTTTATATATGCAAAGATATCTTTTAAATTACCATATTTAACCTGTATATGGAACAAATACATCATGGAATTAAACAATTACACATAAATTTATTTTAAGGAAAATGGTTATGTGTATACATATCTAAGCTTAAAATGTAATATTAAAAAACAATTATTAATTTAAATGAAAACAAGAGTATTTATATACTGTTCCCATTTATTACCAGTTGAATTAGACTTTAATCTTTTCTGTATGAGTTAAGTTATATGCAAAAATTCACACAAATCTGTGGTTCCTTTAACTTTCATAGAAAATCCTACAAACACAAGATAAATGGCAACTTGAAAACTTCAATGATATTTAAACTTACCCCGTTTAATGGATATGTTTTCCACCCTAGCTCTCCCATCACCGTGGTTGTATCAAGCAACACAACTAGAATTAAATAGAAAAACTGTAATGAGTTTCTCAACTGATATAAAAATATATCAACATTAGTTACATCATGAATATCAAATGTTCTTAGTGTTTCCTCATCACAGTAGCTTTAAGAGCAGTGCTTCTTTGAAATTACATATATTGGCCTATTATAATACTTTATGATAAGAAAAAAACATGAATTAATGCAAAAATATTGCACATGTATTTGGCTTAATAATCCTAAATGACACTGACGATTGAATAACAATTACAAGGTCATTTTTAATACACCAGATTTTTCAGTTTAATGAAATAGCCCACATTGTTTATTCTCTAGCTTTCAATCATAGTATATTAGAGAAAAGCTGTATTAACACAGGCCTCTGTGCATTGTTGTTGCTATTAAATGCTTACATAAAATCAGCAAAAAAATGAAGATGAATCTTTTTTAATAAACCACAGCCTTCAAAGCATAGGATACTTAAGTACTAGGTAGTATACCAATTGTTGATTAAAGAAAAAACAAAATTTAAAACTATGAATCTTTTCCTGTAACCAAAAGTCACTCACAATCTGGAAAACGAAAATAAGCCCCCCAAATAATCCCTCCCAAAATAAACCTTGGTTGAAAGATGAGGTAAGGAAGTGAGCCGAGAGTTCTCTAAACAGGAAGAGTAAAGACCTAATAGATGTTCAGTTGATGTAGCAAATAGGGAAATGGAGACGAAAACTGCTTTACATCTGCATCTCACAGCACTGTAATCATCATTAACACAAATGACCACAAACACTAGTTGGAAGTGGTAAAGCTCAGGTCCTATACATTGTTGGTGTGCACAGTACAAGTGATCTGTTATAGAAATGGGAAAAGAAGGTTCTTCAGGCAAGGGGAATGAGGTAAATACAGAAGACATGGGGGAAGAAGGAAAAATAATACTAAGGATGTTTCAAAAACCATCAGGAGTTATACTATTAACTATCTGATAAAATCTATAATACACACAATTCTATGTATAAATATACCTATATTATTTGAATGAACTTTCCCCATCTGGGCTGAGATACCACCAAAAGACAAAGACCATTTAACAAAAACCTCACAACCAGACATAAAAAAATCTTCTTTTGAATTGTTGGGCAAAACTGTCCAATGGACTCCCAAAACATGCAGCCTATTGCTATTGCCCTTGGTTGCCCCTCCACAGGTTGAAGGTAAGTCCCTATTACTGAAGGCACCATGTACTTCAGACACAGAGCCCAGAGAACCCTGAGCAGTAACTGACCTAAATGCCCCACCTGATGACTAGTTTTTATAGTACCAGAGGTGCCATACAAATTTCCAAGGTTTAGGGGCAACCAACAACCTTACCCAGCTATGATGCTTATGGACCCACAACAACTACAATAACACAATCATCATAAGGGGACAGTCTTCATACTTGGTGCTAAGCAATTGTTCTCTAATTGGATTTATGACCTGCTCAACAAGGTTGAAATTGTGTCAGGCACTGAAAACCTAGCCAATGGCTCAGTGCTGCTGAAATCATGGATGTTGGAGTAGAATCGACAACTGCCATTACTAAACCAGCATAATACCTAACAACAATCTAAACATGTGTCTTTATACCCTCACAACTCAGCAAATAAACTTCTATTTGCACTAGTTGCAGACCATTACAGAAAACCGCAACCAATCAAAATGTAGAGCTGTGGAGCAAAATGGATATATCTACAAAACAACTCCTGTACCCAAGGCCCAGGGAATATTGTAGAAAGGGGGACAGGGAAATTATAACATCCAGAGGATCAGGGAGTATTCTGTGAAATTGTGTTATCTAGTAATGTCAGAAGCCACACCTATAAAGGTTCATCAACAGGTTTGTCTGAACATACACTGAACATGAACACCACCAATTACATGCCAATTTGGACCTGAGAAAGCCCCTAGGCCTCAAACTTACACAAAGTACTATAGGCAACTAAGGGATTCTGAGAGTGAGAGAAATACTCTTTCCCAGAGAATAGCACACCAATGGGTTCCCCAATATCAAATGGTCAGCTATGAAAACATACATGAGTAATATTATATAGATTCAGCAGGTTATATTTAGGAATATGTATGCATACACACACACACACACACACACACACACACATATATATATATTATACATATAGGCATGGAATAAAGTCAGTGGAAAAAAAGAGAGAAGAGGGGTATATGAGAGGGTTTGAAGACACACATATAAGTACATATACATATATATATATATATATACACTTATATGCATGTACATATTCAAGTATTACATTTCTCACCCCAGATATCAACTGGCCACAGGCTACACTCTGAAAAATATTATTATGTTGCAGTTATTATTATTTCATATGGCATCTTATTTTTCTGTTTATTGTAAGTATTTTGTGGCTCCACTTAGCTCATTCTTTTTTATATACAATGTATTGATAATTTTAAAAAGTGACACTATCTTCAACTTTTTAAATAAACTTCATTTCTGCACAATATTAATTCACTACTATCTATTTACTAAACATATATTTATAAAAACAACCATAAAACATTATTTTTATTGTGACAATTTTTCTTTTGTTTTTCTCTTTTCCTTCCTTTCCTTCCTTCCTTCCTTTCCTTCCTTTCCTTCCTTCTGTCCTTTTTTGTTTTTTGAGACAGGATTTCTCTGTGTAGTCCTGACTGTCCTGAAACTCACTTTGTAGACCACACTGGCTTCAAACTCACAGAGATCTACCTGCTTTTGCTTCCTAAGTACTGATATTAAAAACATTCATTACCCCCTCGTGCCTGTGACAGCTTTTCAAATGATAATTAAAGAGAAAATTGAACCATCATATACTCACCCCCCCCCAAATTTATTGATTGCTAATTTAAGGCTAACTTTGTTTTAGCTGCACTTGCTTACCCACTCTCCCATACATACAACAACAACAAAAACAACACTGGCAAACCATCCATTATTCTTCTTAATTTATATGAATTGAATGTGTTTTATTTGTCATTAAATTCATCTTTTATAATATTCATTTATATGAATTATGACTACCCACCTCCCATTCAATATATCACGGCTACAATCAAGGTAGAGGATATTTTCATTTTCCTCACAATATTCCTTGTGACCCCATGTAATGAATCTCTTTCCTATTTTGTCCTCTGGCACCCACTCTCTGGTTTCTGTTCCTATAATTTTAACCTTTCCAGTGTATAACTGTAGATATTGCATGGTATCTACACACTTGAGCTTGTTTTTCCTACTTGGCTTCATGGCGTTGGCCTTCATCTTTGATGCTGCATGAGCCAATAATCTATTTCTTTTCATGGCTAATAACTTAACTCTTCTCTACAGAATCCATACCTAATGGACATGTTGACTTTTTACAGTTGAGGACATTATTAAGCCAGATTAATTTTCATGTAATTTCAGTTTTTCAGGGAAAAAGTAGGATTTCTAGTTAAAAGGAAAGTTGTATATCTGTATGGACAAGTTTGATTGATCTCTAGCTGCTCCCCATGCTGGGTCCTGGCATTGCCTTGCTTCTCTAAGTCATTCTGACTTGCGAGTCATTCCACTCTTGTCGACTGCGTGGGCATTCCCAATAATGACGAAAAGTTATCATTTTCACTACTTCAGAATGGTTCTCGAGCATAAAAAGATACTGTTTCCTATATGCTAAATTTTCCTGATTTATATTTATCTACCGATGGATTGGTATACTCCATGTATATATTTTTTTTTCACTTAGTGTTGGTTTCAATTTTGACACATGGTTTCTGTAAATTGTCCAGTCTGGCTTTGAATTCACTGTATAGGTCAGAAAGATGTTAAACTTGCCTTTTGCTTCAGCATCCCAGGCATCTGGCATAACAGTCTGAGTCATAAGACTTAGCTTCATTTATGTGTTTGTTGTTCAATTGTTCATTTATTCATTCTTCATTCATTCATTCATTCATTTTTTTTTTCTGTCAGACCTATTGCTAGTTTATCATAGCACTAATGTCACAGCATAGAAAACATATCATAGTCTACTAGGGAAATAACAAAAGGAATAACAAATCAATTAGTATAGGTCATATTGGCAAAATAAATAATCTTACCATACATAAGGGTAAATTGAAACACTCCAGGCACAATTAAATTCCTGCCTTTATAGTAACATATCTTGTAAGGACTTTTGCAGAGCGGTAGCAAAGCATTATGTTTAAAACTGTTGCATACATTGAATATAATAAAACATGAATTTTGCATTTTCTGTAGGAACTACTTCTGCTAAACAAAATAGCTTCTGAAAGGACATTTCTCTTGTTGAAATATTCTAGTTAATAAATTGAGAAGAAATGACCAGATTAGGATGCACTATTTGCTATTGCTAATGAATTAATATATTTAGCTAATGGTTTTCCCTGGCTGCTAACGTCGGAGAAAGAAATAAAATGGGACATAAAAGGCTGGAGCTTCTAAAACACTTTCTTTATAGTTTAATTTACTCTATCTCACCATACTGTTCTAACAAGCTTGGGAGCAACGACAACCAGAAATTAGTATGTACAGTAAAACACACACACACACACACACACACACACACACACACACACAATGGTTTGCTTCATTCAATGAAGATATCTCACAATTTAAAGACAAAACACAACATAGCAGTATGATAATTAAAACTATAATTTAATCCTGCTATTAAATAAAAGTTATTTTATTTTGGAAATATATTAATGTAGATTATAGAAATATGTAATTCCTATGTCAACATTAGGTCACTGAAGATTATGCTGTTACTTATCTAGAACTTTTGTGCTTTGGAAATATTTTATTATTTCCCTAATAGGTGGCAGGATTAGCAATTAATTCACATTAGCTGAAGCGAGGACATGGTGGTCTCTTCTTCCATCGTCTTCCAGTAATCTCCAAAATGTCTTAAGACATTTTTTTGAAACTAGTACATCAAAGGATATCTGCATCTCATGTCCATTGTAGCAAACTTTATAGTTGCTAAGAAATGGAGAGATGAAGCATAAAGAAAATATGATATATACCCACACTGAAATACTAAGTATGAATAAAAAGAATTGAAGTTTTTCCTTGACACCACATGGGAGATTATTATCACGAGTTAAATAAAGCATGATGAAATATATGTACAGTATGATATGTTTCATCTGTGGAATCTAGAATATTGATCTCTTAGAACTTGAGAGTATAATAGTGGTTATGAGGGGCTGAGGAAATGGGGGCTGGTAGAGATGAGAAAGGTCTGATCAATGAATGCAAGCTAAGGTTTTGTGTGCTGCCATGCAGCAGATCAACTGCAGATGGCAATTGTAGTGTTCATTTAAAAAGTTTACAAGAATGCATCAGGAGATTTTTTTTTTCACCATAAGGAAATGACAAATGCTTTCCTGTCAGATGTGTAGCTGGGGGAGATTGTTTTTTCCGTATTCCGTAGACTGCCTCTTCAGAGGCCTATTAAACTGAACAGAGATTTCTCAGGAGAAACATCTTACAATGAGTTTCCATCCCAACCACAGAAATAAAAATTAAAACTACTTTAAGACTCCATCTTGCTCTAAGAATAATGGCTAAGATCAAGAAAACCAAAGACAGTACTGGCAGGATATAGGGAATGAGAAAATACCTTGCATCTTTGGTGGGAGTGCAAATTGGCGCAGCTACTATGGAGATCAGTGAGGTAATTGCTCAAAAAAGAAATAGATCTACCATGTGACCCAGCAATACCACTTCTAGGCATCTACCCAAAAGACTCTATTTTCTACTACCGAGACACATGCTCATCCATGTTCATAGCTGTTCTATTCATAATATCTAAGGCATGGGAACAGCCTAGGTGTCAATCAGCTGATGAATGAATATTGAACATGTGGTATCTATGTATAATGGAATTTTATTCATATGTAAAGAAAAATGAAGTTCTTAGGTAAATGGATGGAGCTGGAAATAATCATTCCAAGTAAGGTAACTTAGTCTCACAATGACAAATATCACATGATCTCACTCATAGTGGATCTTTGTGTCAAATCTTTAAAATTTTGTTTAAATGTGTAATACCTATAGAATCAAGGAAACTAGAAAGGGGCCATCCATAGGTGGGGGAAGGGGGAAAAGATTTTAGGGGAGGAGAAGGAGCAAAAACCAGATTATATTAAATGGAAAAAAAAGAATAATGCTGAGTGTGTTAAAGTGAGTAAGAGATGGAATTGTAGAGTAGAGACAGCATAGGGGAATGGATGTGTGAAAACGTTATCTGGAAATCTACTGTTTTATTATATGGAAGAATTTTTCATATAAAAGGAGGTTTAATTGGAGTTAATCTACACAGGTGAGAATGCTCCTTCAAGAAGCCATATAATGAAAATAAAAGCCCTGTGTTAGGGGTGGACTACCTCTCCTGGAATTGTTTCTCAGAGCTTTTCAGGAGGCCACCAAAATAATACAGGCTATTTCTATTATTCTTGGATACACGCCAGAACTTGATAGGAACAACCAATTGCCAAAGACACCTCACATTTTATTCAGAGCATATGGAGTAGTCAGATTGATGCTGACAAGAAAGCCTTCTATGCTGAATAGTTTTCAAAGAACTGGAAGGTGCTAGACAGGTTGCTGTGAGGGAAAAAAAAACTGCACTAACAACAATAATGATCTGTGTGACAAGATATGCCCCTGGGTCAATAGTGGAACAACTGTTATGGAGTAACCAACCACTCTGTGAACGGACTTAGGGTCTGCTCTACAGGAAAGAATTCATGCTTGGTACTGTTAACTTTGCCAAGAACTCATGGCTGGAAAGTTCACAGTCCCAAGTAATGAATCTAGTACTAGTTTACTACTTAAGGGGTACAATATCAGGCTGCCCCCTATATTCGTATCTCTGCACCCACACACTAGTGCAACTCTCAGATCTTATCAAAGAAGTTTGTGTAGTAAATGATTGCTAACATAGAAACTCACAACTGATCACACTGCAGAGAATGTGTCAGTGGAGTGCTCAGCCACTAATGAGACATTGTCATCAAATCTCTCCACCCCACGGTCACAGAGACCATCATCCAAGAGGGGACAGAAACATTATAAGAGCCAGACATCAGAAGGTCAGAAGCTTAACACTGTCTCCTAGGCATGACATGATAGCTGTACACTTAAATTCATAGCAACTGTGGATGCCTACACAAGACCTGCACAAGATTAAGCCAGTCAATACTTATATGGAGATGGAAGGGGCTCATTAGTCCCACAATAATTGAGATGCTTTTGACAGTTGATGGGTTCCTGGAAAGGAAAATAGGTTTTATTTTACTTTTTTTGACTTTTTTTAATGGTGGTCTTCAGTAAGTAAACCATATTCCAATAGATACCATCAAACCTAAGATTATAAATTATAAATAACATAAATTTATAAATGTATTTCATGAATTATGAATAAAAGAAAGGAAGATATGAAGTTGTAATATAGTGGGGAGGTGGAGGATGCATCTTGGATGAGCTAGGGCAAATGTAGTTAGTATACATTGTATGAAATTCTCAAGTGGTTAATAAAACATCATAATAAAATATTTTTCTTTGTCATATATGAATTTATTTAAGTGGCGAATACAGTGTGGTCAGTATTTTTACCTATGATTATCTTATCCTTTTAAATTATATCTCTTTCTTGAGGTATAATGATATACAAAGATTTGCACATATTTAATATGTATAATTTGATATGCTTGGACATATACATATACCCACAAACCTATCAATTCAATGAAAATCATAAACATATTCATCACCTTCAAAGATTCTCTTCTGCTGCTTTCTACTTCCTTCTGTTGGTTGGCTTTGTACTGCCTAATAATACTTTTAAGTTGCATATACAATATTAGAAAAGCCATTATGCTGTGTAGTAGATCCTTGGAACTTATTGGTCTGGTATATCTGAAACTTTGTATTCATTGAACAGTAATTTCCCATTTTTCCCCAGAACCACCTAATTTCTTGATTAAGTAATTCAATATTTGTCTTTAATAACTGGCTTATTGCATTCTGTATGGGATTTCTGAAGTCTACACATGTTGTGACAAGTAAGGAGACTTTACTGTTCCTTCAGGCAGAGTAACAGTCCATGGTATATAGATATGATTTCTTTATTCACTCTTTCTAATAGACATTCAAATTTTCTGTATATCTCTATTTTGATTAATTTCACAATGAATTTTGAAATACAGATTCCCAACAATCTGATTTCAATTTTGTTAATAAATACCACAGAAATGGAAAACTTCATTTACTACTTTCTCTTTTTTACTTTGGTCAACCAGAAAAGCAACAATTTTTTTTTTTTTTTTTTTTTTTTTTTTTGCAGTTTTATACAGAAAGTTCACAGGTACCATCAATAAATAAAGATATCTAAACCTGACACAGGAAGAACTATCAAAACCCACTAATACCTAAATTTATCAGCATATATTAACTTAATTTCAAGTTATGGTCTTATGGCTGGTGAATTAATTGGTTAATTGATATAATTACAATCCTTCCTAGACATTTTGGTGGCCTAGATTTTAGTAGTCATAACAGTAACTTCATTTCAGAACAAATAAATGTAGATTATTACTGCAGATGATTTGGGGGGAATTATATAATAGCTTTCAGAAACAAGATTTTCCTAATTGTTGTATTTTTATATAAAATGATGCTATTAAAAAATTCCTAATAGTATTTTTTAAAAAATTGCACTATAGACAAGTAAATGATGCATTAATATTAAAATAAACCAGAAAACCATTCAGAGTTTAATGTCATTACAGGGCATGAAGGTTTTAATTTCACCATTTTGTTTCATATACAAAACCCCACAATGCAGATTTCCCAAACTAATTACTCTGAACCCAACGAGGTGAGAGCTCCCCCTGCTGGCTTTAAACAAAAGGGATGCAATGCCTGCTAGAGTGCAAAATCACTGCAAACCCAAACTGCAACAGCAACTCAAGGTAAAGGCAGTAGATTTTCATTTTAAATGGAACAGCCAGGGTTTAAATTGTACTTAGTCATGGAGTAAAACTCAAAACATACTTTTTTCTGAGAGAAACTCAAAGTTTAATTATTTGTTTAAATAATGAGAAACTAGATAAACAAAAAGTAAATACTAGGGTGGTGCTAACACGATGTTTTGAAACATTTATTTTATGAAGCAACATAAGGTCTAGAACATGCTTGGGAAACTATTTATTGAACTTTTGAAACAATACAGTATATTATATTTATCTCTAAAATTCTACTGCAATATATCAGTTAACTTTCACTTATACATTATGAAAGTTAAAAAAAATTATGTGCTAGGAGCAAATATTAAATAATAAAATTAACTTTAATAGTAGTAGAATAAATACAAACAATATGAACATAAGATTCAATACTTCGTATAAGTGTCATGCCTTTAATTTACCTAGTCTTAACCCTTTTTATTAAGCTTAAATAATACTACTTTAAAAACAGTATATGTATTTACAATATATAATAAATTGTCATGGTTAAAATGAAATAATAAAAGAATATGAAATTTTACTTATAAATCATTTTGAAAAATTCATAAGGAAATAAGTTATTTCATTAAGAAAGTCCTTTTTTACTGGGAGTTGGGAATGGGAATGTAATTCAGTTGGTAGAGTGCTTGCCTAGCATACAGGAAGCCTCTAGCACCACTTAATGAATGAAAGTGATCTGCCTATAGTGGAGGTAGAGGAAGGAAAATGAGATGATCAAGATCATTTTGTTGTCTTTGGCTACTTGACTAGTTCTAGGCCAGCATGGAATACATGGAATCTCATCCTGAAAGACTCTGTCTCAAATATATTTATATATGTATATGCCTTTTAAGATAATTTTATTTTAAAGATACTAATAACAAAGATACAAACTGATGTCATAAGAACTGACTATATTAGTTTTAAAGATATATTTTTGTTAATTCCTTGAGAATTTCATATATGTACAAAATATATTTTGATTATATTCATACCCCCCCCTTTCCTCCCAATTCTTTGCAGATCCACATCCAACAAGTCTAATTTGTGTTGGTCATATCCCCATGGGTATGGAACCGTACACTGAACTTGGTCTGCCTACTGGCAGTCGTACCTCCTTCATCCATTCTGGAATGCTGATTGTCATTATTTCAATATTCTAAAAAGTTCAAACAACCACAGATGTCTGTTTGGATGCTTGTTTGGATACTTGCTTTAATGGATTCCTGCATGGAGGATAAAACACTCTCTTTAGAAGGTTACTCCACTTTAAGGCTGGGTCAGCAAGAGGAGTTGAGTCACTCGGGAACAGCTCATCAGGACACGGCGTGATGGTTTGTGTTTCACTAGCTGTGGGCACCCCTACCTATCCTGTGATACCAAAAAATGAAAGCAAATGAGAGGAAATGCAACCATTATAACCTTAGAAGTATACATTATAGGAACAGACATGTACCTGTATAGAATACAATATATTCTAGACGGAGACGTTGCCAGGTGCTTTAACTGACTTTGAGGTTATCAAATTAATCCAGGCTTGACAAAACTGCCTAGTTTATGGGGTTAAAACTAAAGATTTTTTTACATACAGACCTGTGTACTACAGTGTTGCAATCAATATTTAATCCCTCCCCAAACTAATAGAGATTGCTGTGAGTGTACATAGGATTATATGCTTACCTCTCAAATGCCTTTCTATATATTGATATTTTTTTTCAAAGCAACACAGTGCAGAGGATCATTCCTTCTTAAAAATAATGAAGCCAGCTTAGTCTATAGAGATTGACACTGGTTCATTAGTTGTACTGAAAACATTTTGTTTGTTTGTGGCTATGCTTATTTCTCTATTCTTGTTCACTTGTCTTTACTATAAGTGATATTTGTCATTGATTTTTATTCAGCCTTTAAGTTCTGAGAACTTGGAAAATTCCATTTTGAAACATAACATACTAAGTATATAGTAAGGTTAAATTTCTTTCACAAATTAGATAGAAATTTAAGTGTTGAACTCTTGAGCTCATAACAGTTTTGTATTTCATTACAAAATATCTTCTTCAGAAAACATTCCAATATTTTTCTGCAAAATAAATCACTCCACTTATTTCAACTCTAAAAATGTAAATTTGGTTATTATTTAAATGAAAAAAGTAACAAAATAAAATAACAAACTATATACATTTTACTCAGAGAAGTTCCTTGGAAGTTATTATCAAATGAACAAAATTTGCTATTATTTAGAGACACAGAAAACTGCAGGGTCATGCCTATCACTACCAACTTGCCCAAGAGAAAGTTGCTAATAGCTGATTAAGATATAACTAGAATGTCCATCCTCAGTTTTACACCTTCCTATTCTCTCTTTCCAGGTACATCTAGGTATTTATCTTTTCTGATACAGTTTTATTTGCTCCCCTTTACAAACACTCCTAAAATATGTCATTGGCAGCACTGACCACAGAGACCCAGTGAGAATCCAAGGGTCTGGACCCTCTGATCTCTTAGGAGCTCATCTACTATACCAGGAGGCTGAGACCCTGACTAATGTCAATTTTATGCACCTATGTGTCCACATGGCAGCTATGCATTTGTATCCAGATTATTGCTATTGGTCTGATATGAAACAGTGAGAGGACAAAAATGTTGTCATGTTGCTACTGAACAGTATTATATAATTCTTCCACCTGTTTCATCTTGAGACCTGAAGTTTCTATATCTGCTTCAACTATACAGGGTTGGATTGGTTAAAAAACAAAGAAAGAAAGGAAGAAAGAAAGAAAGAAGGAAGGAAACAAAGACTATTTGTCTTTAATCTTAGTTTTGCCAGTTTCAGGATATATTTAATAAATGCCCCCAAGTCTCTCACGTCTCCCACAAAGGTATCCCACTTAACTAAGACCATTGAAGGTGCTCCCCATTGCTTCCAAGGCATCAAAGTCACATCAACCTTTCTATTTCTGTCCTTTTATATCCCAACCTTGTTTTTAATGTGCTTTAGACATTTTTCTTTTTTTGAAAACACATCACAAAACTGAAGGTCTGAAATACAC
>CABHPP010145948.1:40812-63772 GCA_902168425.1 Peromyscus attwateri | reverse complement strand
GTGTGCCACCACCGCCCGGGCAGAAGGTTTTAACGTTTCCCAGGGGCTCTTTGGAATCCTCTCATACCCAGGCACTCTTAAACTGCAGAGGAGAGGCCTAGGGCAAGGTGTCCACATGGAGTTGGAATTGGAAGGTGGCAGGTGAAAGGGGCATGCAAGGGACAGCAGAGGTAGATGTTCAGAAAGTGGGAACTGCAGAGGCTTGGAGAGGACTCGGGGATGTTCTCGGTGAGGGCATTTAACGAGTGCATGGGATTGTGCAAATGTGGATCTGTATGTGTCCCTTCTCCCAGGGCCGCAGGGACAGCATCCCAGAGGACATGACGCTTGACACCTGTGTCCTTTGGGCTTGCAGACTGAAAGGTCAGGTGACACCCACTCACCAGTTTCGGGAGAATGGGGTGTCTGACACTGCGAATATGTGCCCCATCTGAAGGAGTAGCCACACACCAGTCTTTCCAGTGTTAACCAAGAGCAGCTCCGTCCCACCAGGTCTTTGCTTTTGTAAGCTGGAAATCTGCACTAATTTGAAACCTTTCCATTTCGGGACATTGCCTCATTTTCCAACACAGCAGGATCATAGGGTTGCCAGGTTGAGCAAATTAAAACACAGAGCACACAGTTCAATTTGAATTTCAAATTACGGAAGCATTCCTGGTTTTTATGAACACCCCAACTATTATATGGAACATTGGTATCGGGGGGGGGGAAATCTATTTGTTATTAATCTAACATTTGGATTTAACTCGTCACTCTTTATTTGGCAGATTCTAGTAGAAGCCAAACCTGTGTTGTGGGCTGGCAGGATAGGCATAGTTATACAGTGGAAACGGGCAGGTGTTACAGTCAGTCATGGTGTTGGTTTATAGCTAGCACAGGACTGATGGCAATAGCAAATGCTTCCATTGAATTTGCCTATGTACCAAGTACTTCTGTTAACCCCAGGCTGGCAGTCGACCCTGCAGGCAGGATCGCCACAAATACGCTGTCACTGCTCGGAGTGGTTACTTTGAACCTTGGTGTGACTCAGTACATTTTTAAATTTTTTTTCAACTTGTATGTCTGTGGTTCCCAGGCTTCAAGAACCCTGCAGGGGCTGAGCCTGGTGGAGCACATGCTCCTTTAATCCCAGTATTAGAGAGGCAGAGGCTGGTGGGTCTGTCTAGCTTCAGACCAGCCAGGGCTACATGGTGAGAGCCTATTTTAAGAGACAGAGAGAGAGAGAGAGAGAGAGAGAGAGAGAGAGAGAGAGAGAGAGAGGGAGAGAGAGAGAGAGAAATCATATAGGAGCCCACCAGGGCCCTCTCTTCCCTGAGAGTCTAGTGACTTTAGGAGGCAGCACCCATTCTGAATCATCTCCATGGTGTAGAACTGTTGACATATAGTGTGACCTGGATGAGGGTCACACTGCACTAGACGGGAGTCACACTTGGTGTTTTGAATCAGCTTTTAGACAAAGAGCAGCTCTATTTGACAGAAGTCTTTGTTTTCTCCATTCTCATTTCCTAGTACCCAGCCCCCACCACCCCAGCTACTGCAGAGGGCAGGCCCCTTGGTGTCTACACCTGCCTGGTTCTCCACGTCCCTGGGTTCACCAGCTCTGCCCTATCTTCTAGGTGGTGGTGTATCACTGAACTTGGCTCACAGATTCAGCCAACCAACAAGTTCTGGAGAACCACTTTCTCTGACCCCCAGTGCTCCAGTTACAAATGGGTGTCATGCTCAGATTTTACATTGGGTGCCGGGGATTTGAACTTGTGTCCTCATGCTTGCACAGAAGGCACTTCACCCACTGAGTCATCTCCCCAGCATCAAGCTGCTTATTAAATTTGGGTATTTTAATTTAAAAAAAAAAAAGCTGTTGGGAAATCAGGTCTGGCAACAGTCAGAGCTTTGGTTTAACCTGTGCTGGCTTCCAAAGGCTTCCCGCCTCCTTTGTGCTTAGTTGTTCTTTGCACAGACAGGTCAGAGGCTCCTGTGTCTGATAGAGGCCTCGTGTTTCCTCCTAACTCATCTGCCTGGCTGGATGTATCTCACTGAGGCTCCTCTCAGCCCAGGCCTTTGTAGCACTGATGAACCAAAGCAAGAGCTAAGGATCGAATGGCCAGCGTGCTTATTGTCCTGGTGATAGTCTAGTAGCTACAGAGCATTGCCAGGTCTTAATGATGAGTGCCAATCCATTATTAGGACCTGGGTATAAGATGATACCTGTCTTTGGTTGTGTAGTTGTGTACTGAGGATACAATTTCAGGGCTATTTGGGACTGACCAATCGCCTGAGAAGGGGGTTAATCGGTGGCAGATCTTCACCATTATGGATAGTGCCCTGCTCCCCGGCCCCATCAGCGATCCCATTAGGTTTTCAGGTGTATGAAATGAAGAATGAATAGTGGACTTCATGGTTAATCTCTCTTTTTGCTTCCCTTCTTCGCAGCTCATTTACAACAGCTTTGCTCAGTTCTTAGTCAAGGAGAAGGGGTATGATAAGGAGTTGCTCACTCTGACACCAGAGGACTGGGATTTCTGGTAAGTCCCCCAGCCCCTTTTGCTACATCCCCTGTGGCCCTTAATGGTTGCTGGTAAAATCTTAGTGCTTACCCTTCTGTGAAGGTGAAAGGTGAAATGGAGTCACAGGACAAAAAAACTTCTGTGCTAAAAGTCTTGTGTTTAATGAATTAAAGTCTTTTGTACTTTAAACATGTCTAGACTTTATTTAATATGAAAATAAGCTTTCAGCTTGTAGCTACTTGTAAGATATTAATATGTGGTTTCAGTCAGTCACAGGAGGTTGAGAAGTTATTAAGAACTAAAATTTATATCTATACGAAAAAGTTTGTTTTGTTATTCAGAACCATGAAAGAGGAGTCATCATGTTTAAGTGACTGAATTGGGGCATTTGAATAAATATTCCTTCCTGATTCTTTTGTTCATCCCTACCTGATTTATGATTCTTAACTTCATACAGGATGTTCTTTGTCTTTCGACCTCTAAACAACAAAAAGAAGCAAAAAAAAAAAAAAGCTTCATCAACTTAAATTGTTCAGCTTAGACAGGTGTGGTAGTATATGCATGCAGGTGTGAATGTAGTTCCAGCTACCTAAGGCCTGAGGTGGGAGGATGCCAGTCAGGGTTAGCTGGGCAGCATAGAAAGTCCTGGTCTCTTAAAGTAAATTAGGACTGGGAAGATGGCTCAGTCCGTAAACTGCAAGCAGAAGACCTAGGTTTAGTCCTGAGCCCACAGAAGCAAAAGGAGCCAGGTGCCTCCCAAGGCTCAGGGGTCATTGCAAAAGGAGGATGGAAAGATTCTAAGAGGTAAAGGTGGTGTGGTGAATGGCTACAAGGGAACCTCTCAGGACACCACGGGGTGACTGCACATACAACTCACAGAGGGTGTGACAGCATGCACAAATCTTGGGTGAGCTCACGCCCGATCAAATCCAAGTATGGAGCAGGGCGATGGGCACCAAATCCCACCGTAGCTGAGGCACTGTTAACAATTTAGGGCTCCTGGGAAGAAGGTCAGTTTTCTTCAAGGATGGGACCTCTGAGAGGCTACCCAGGTTCCAGTAGATGGCTCTCTGCTCAGCCAAATTCGTGGACTCCGGACAACAGCAACAGCAGCAACAAAACATAGACATGAAGTTGGGAGCAGATAATAGAGAGGATGGGGAAGACTTGGAGCCCTTGGAATGTGGAGTGTGATTGAAGCACACTGTGCACATATACAAAATTCTCCAAAGAAAGGGGCGGGGAAGGAGGGAAGAACAGATCTGAACAGATCTGTAACCCCGGCATTAGGAAGCAGACAGGGTCCCCGGGGCCTTGCCGTCCAGTCCACCCAGCCAACTGGGGAGCTCCAGCTTCAGTGAGAGAGACTGTTGAAAAGTAAGGTGGGGAGATGAAAGGATGCCTCGTGTTGGCCTCTGGCTGCCTCTACACACAGGCACATTCATGTGAACACACATGAAAACATGTATACAGACAGATACACAAATTAAGACAATAATCACTTGGTTTATAATTAATAACAATAAAATACGTGTAGAATGAGCATGCATTGTGCATCCCTCTGAGATTTGTTTGTCTTTTGATGCATCCTTTCTGGCCTGGTATGTAACGGAAAGCTCTTACCATGTGAAGTGATTGTTTCTAGGAGTTTTACTGTGAGTTGTGAATGCACATAAATTCACAATTGCCCTTTCATTTCGTTTAGCCTTCTGTTTGTCAGCTATTGTACTGCTTAGCCGTTATTGTTCGTAACAGCGAATCTACACATTTTATCCGGGTCCTACAAGGTTTATAAAAAAGAACCTAGAACTCAGTGTTTGACCTTCTTTTGCTGGTTTTCAATAATATGCTTTGCCCGGAGGGTAAGTTTTTATGAGTAGAACTATATGGAGGTTTGTTCAAAATAACGTAGAAAACACCCTGGCAAAGAGGTTAGCTTGAGCATTGTAAGTGTGTGTGGATGTATATATTCCTGTGCATCTTACTGTCTGTATGTGTTTTACGTTTATTTGCATGTGTGTGTGTGTATGCGTGTATGCGTGTGTATGCATGTGTATGCATGTGTGTATGTGTGTGTGAAGGTCTTGGGTCAACTTTCAGGAGTCTGTTCTCTTCCACCATGGATCTGGGCATTGAACTCAGGTTGTCAGCTTTTACCCACCATGCCACCTGCCCACGTGTTTTAGATAATGGAAAACATTTGTATATTTTAACAAGGTACAGGATAATCTTCATTTAATATATTTTCTTTTGAGTCATGTCTTTTTTGACAAAAGCCTAAAGACTTTATGAGCCGAACATGCCACCCTGTGCCTCCTGGCACTTTTCCTTATGTACCTATTTTTAATTGATACTCAATTTTATAGTTCCTGGATGTTCTCTCTCATTGATAAACATGTTCTTTGTGTAGGTGTGGAAGAAATCTCTTTTAACATTGTAACATTTAATAGTGCAGATTTTTGTCTCTGAGGTTCACTAAATGCATGAGCTGGTTGATAATCAGACTTTTCCATTTTAGTTGCAAGGGTTTGGCACTGGATCTGGAAGATGGCACCTTCATCAAACTTGCAGCTGACGGCACTGTGCTCAGGTAATCTGAGGTCATTGTGGTCAGAGTCTTACTCCTTCCAGGGTACTTTATGACTAGTGTATTGTCCTTAAGCTACAAGATAAGGTTATTATTTTAGTCAATCAGATGGAGGATAGCAGCTCTGTATTACTTTTCACTTTTTAGAAATATTTGCAGCAAATACAGTAGAAATGACATGCCTTGTGATATTGCCTACCCTTTTCTTCTTTTTTTTCAAAAGATCATGGATATTTCACTGTTCCTCTTTTATTAGGTCCTTAGAATAGCATCAGAGATCCTTTGATAAAGAAGATGCAGATGGGTACTGGGTAGGGCTTGATGGTCCGTGTATACCCCACTAGGCCATGTTCTGGGTATACCCCGTCAGGCCATGGTCTGTGTATACCATGTCAGGCCATGGTCTGTGTATACCCCGTCAGGCCATGGTCTGTGTATACCCCGTCAGGCCATACTTGTTTCCCTCATGCATGCTCCTTGTGGACCTCATCAGCCCCAGGCTCTGGTTTCCTTTCCCTTTCACCTTTCTGAGTGCATGCAGGCCTCACAGGGGTTGACCAGGGTATGGGAAACAGTTGGTAGCTGCTGTCACTACTGAGTCTCTGGGCAAGCACCACGGAGTGAAGATCTGTTTCCCACCTCGTGCTAACAGTGTAGACACACCAGCATGGCCGTGCAGGTGTGCTGTTACTATTTATACCCAGTTGGTCAGCGACAAAGAAGACTCACTATAGAACCCCTGTAAATGCTCCCTCTTTTGATACTTCTGATATATCACTTGCTCTGTAATCAGGGCGCGTTCATATTTCTCCCAGACATTCCCCTAAGGTACTTCTAAAAGGAGTGGGTATGGCCTTATCTCTTATTATTTTGTAATTTGTTTTCCTTTTTTTTTTCAGGCAACTAGTGAGTGTGTTTATCTGTATGCAATATGTAGATACTACATCCGTTACCTTTAATTCTGTAAGTCTGTGGTCAGCTTAGTAGTGTTCTTGGCAGTCTTCACTCATTCTCTAGTTGTTAATATCTGTCTGTCTGTCTGCTTGTCTGTCTGTCTGCCCCGTCTCTGTCTGTCTGAACTCAACCTCTGAAAAACCTGAAGTTTCTCTTGCACGCTTTCTCTCCTTGATGGCTTCTTTCATCCCACACAGTGGATTCTGGTCTGCTCGTGTGTTTCCCTAGGATCCCTCCATCTTGACAGAGCCTTCTGAAGGGTCAGCCTCTAAAGAAAAGAACTCCGTGTGTATTCTTTGTTCTTCCTTCATTTCTTCTTTTTTCCATCAAAATGAAATACACCGTATGTTCTCGTAATGAGCTATTTAAAATATCAACTATCTACTTATCTGCATGGTGAGAGCCCCCTAGCAAGGCTCTAGTGGAGAAAAGCAGATTTCTGAGTAGAGAACCTGGCTATTTCTTCATCCTGTCTGTTTGGCACATTCCTGTGTGCTTCCAGTGTGTTTTTTGATCCAGTGTATGTGGCCTTGTGTGGGTGGGTTGTCCAGTCTTGTCCCCACAGGCCCTTGGTGACCTGATGTGGTTCATCTTCTGACCTGCTCTTCCTCACTGCTGCCCGAGTCAGCCTTCCCACTGTCTACATGGTTGTCGCCTCATTGTTCCAGTTGACTATGTATTTTGCTCTTGCTTTGTGTGTGTGCTACTGGGGATAGAATCCAGGGCCCACACACATGCTAGGCAGTTCCCTACCACCAATCCACATCCCCAGTGCTTTCCTTTTCCTTTTACATCTGAGACAAGGTCTCTCGTAAGTTTTCCAGAATGGCTTTGAACTTGTGGCCCTCTGGATCTGGGATTCCAAGCATGTACCACAACGCCAGCTTTGCCTTGTCTTTTGATGACTCCACAGCTTCTCTAGGAAAGGGCAGAGGCTGCTGCAGCACTGGCCTCACGGAGGGCAGCTCCTCGTCACTTGTGAGTGAATGGTCTAAAAGGGGAAGGGCCACAGCTGTGGTGGAGACCCCAGCGCATCCAAACGATGATCTTTGAACTCACCTACTCTTTCTTGTGTTGCTTAGGCAGGTCTTTCCTGTCTCAAGTGCCTAGTATCTTGGTTGCTGTACTGTAACCATAAAGTGCTTCTAGAATCCCAGACCAGATGAGATCAACCCAGTGAACACCAGATATGCAAAAGGAAAGACCGTGGTTGGCATGGTGGCCCGTGGGTAGCACTCGGGTGGCTGAGGCAGGAGGATCACAAGTTTGAGGCCAGCCTGGGCTATGGAACAAGATCCTGTCTCAAGAGAAAAGAAAAAACAAAGCTGTGTTAACTCCAGTGGGATGGGGATCGGGATTCTCAGTGTTATCAAAGAGGCAATCCAGGAACTACTAGTGAACTGCAGTCCTCCTTAACAGGGCCAGCCACGGCACCAGGATGATGACTCCGGAGGCGCTGGCGGAGGCCTATGGCAAGAAGAACTGGAGGCACTGTGCGACAGACAAGCACTGTGCGTCCAACGTCGACATTCCTTGCTGCTCAGGTAGGACTCCGCTGCCACCCACTCTGCCTCACTTTGGCCTGTCACCTGCAGTGGGAGGACACAAAGAACAGCCTCTGTCCCTCTGGCCAAGCAGGGTGTCCGGAGGAATGGCCTTGGCTCTATAGCGGCAGTAGTGTTTTTTAAGTGTGTCTGGTTCTGTCTGGCGTGGGGTCAGAGTGAGGTCCCCACATTTTCACTGCTGTACAGAGGTTCCAATGAAGCTCCTCTTACCCGGGTTTGTTCTGGAGGGAAACGATTACCCCCGAGATGATGCATCCCTTAGCTGGGCTGGGTTCTTTGTGTGGCAGCTACATGCTCCATCCTCAGTTTCTGTCTCCCAGATCGTCTTATTTCTACTGCCTGCCACTCCTGTTTCCCAGACCCTGCGTCCTCACTGACAGCCCTGTCTCCTGCCTCTGGTTTTTATTTTAAAATGATTCCACACATTCTTCGCAAGTCTGCAAAGAGCTTCACTATGGCGAAACATGAAGCAGTATTCCAGAAATTATTTACTGACATAGGTATTAATAAGTTTTGGGCCTCCTGAAGGCCTCTCCGCCGTCGCAACAAACCGAATCAGACGGAATCAGGAAAAGCCCAGGTTTAATGGGTAAAGCGCTCCCAGGAGGTTCCCTGCCTCCCACCCCACCTGCCAGCCACAGAGAGGAGACTGGGACTGGACGGGAAGAACCACCTGTCTGTTTTGGGGGATGCTGCTTATACGCCCTGTGGGAGTGGTCTTGAGCCTCTCTGGGGGAGGAGCTGTGTTTGGCGGGCTTTGAAGGGGCGGGTTTAGGGAAAGAAACGGGGATGGGAGTTGAGGTGGGTCTTCCACCAGACGCCTTCCAAAAAGGTGTGCGTGGATTGATTTGGTGTGGGTAAGATCTTTTTTTATGGACAGGAAGTCCTCATTAAAATTACGCTGTTTCTCTGTTCTCTCTGCCTTAACCCTCTGCTCCTTCTACCACACTGTACTGTTGAAATGCACCTGTTTCCTTTCAGACACGTGATAACCTGAAAATAGTTAACATTTATTTGTTACTGTTGTGCTGCCTTGTTATATTTGCCTTCTTTGGGGATGTTTTGTTTAAATCTTTCTGGTGAATTGAAAGTATTAGAAGATATGAGTGTAAGTGTATAAAAAAAAAAAAAAAGACAGTACCTTAGAGTTCAGTATAGGATGCCTTTGTGCATCTCAGTCGAAAGCTTTCTTCCCAAGTAATGATAATGGACTGCTGTCTCAGGCTGGGATTATTGCTCACTAGTAGAGTGTGCCTAGTATGTATCAAGTTATACATTCAATTCCCAGTGACAAAAAGCCCTGTTAAGTAAGTTCTTCCCTTTTCCAAGGAAAGCTAGGCATATGGCTAAGTGTTTCACTTTCACTTGGAAATTCATTCAAAATCTGGAATATTTTTTAAAGATAAAATAGTCCCTCACTATGAGAAAGAGCTTAGGACAGGCTTGTGTTTTCACTACCTTCCCACCAGAGGGCACTGTTTCTTTGAAGTGACAGCTCCTGCTGCTTCGTTTCCCCATAAGCATCTTGGTGGTGATTTTGGCATTGGTCTCATCTTACCTGGTTCGTTGAGCAGAGCTGCCATCCAGGAGTGCAGAGCCTGGGATGTCAGACTGTGATACACAATGAAGGCCTGTCTCTTTTAAGAAATAAAACGTTTAAGTGCACAGAGAGGCCAGAGGAGGATATCAGATCTGGAGCTGGAGTTACAGGTGTTTGGTTGGAACCACCAATGAGTGCTGGGATCTGAGCTCCGGTCTACTGGATGGACACTGCGTGTTCTTAACCACTGAGCCTTCTTTCACCCCACAAATAAAATTTTTAAGTGTAGAGAAGGATGAAGGGGGAAAGGTCCAGTGGTTCCATAACGCAATTAGACTATGCTTACATTAAAATACAGTCCGAGCATATGGTTGGTAAAATTAAATATTATATAAATATGGAACAGTAGGCTCCGGATTTCCCTGAGATTTCTGGGGGTGCCCACTTGCTTGTTAGTTGAGTTGACCACCTGGGCCATGTGACTCCAGGGCCTTGGGAGAAAGCACGTGACTCTGTCCTGTCTTTTGTGTGATGCTGCTCAGCAGCACAGCTGGAGTCAGATGTGACATGGACCAGCAGAAGTGTTGCCTGGGACATGGAAATCCAAAGGTGACAGATGTCCCAAGGAAGGGCTTGGATTTACTTTACCCCAAGACCAGACAGAATAAACCTTAGTCCTTTTCTCCCATGAGACCCTGGAATGTACTTGCCCATACTCTTGAGATTTTCTGATCCAGGCCACCTTCACTCACATGACATGACTTTTATTCTTGTCATTACTCTGGCTGTTCTCAAGTTTTCCTATTTGTCTGAAATGGCATAAAAGTTGAATGCAGTGTTCTTTATGCGTTCATCAGCACAAGTGTTAGGGCAACTTCTAGGGAACATTTCATGGGACTCTAATGTCAGATTATTTAACTGTTTTGAAATGTGACATTAATGATATATTGTGGCTTCTTCATATTGCATTTTATAGTGATATTATATTGTCTTGGGGTTATATATTATTTTGCAACTGAAAGATGTTTTAATAAAATGCTTGACTTGCAGACGTCCTGTTCCAGCTTTCTTTTAGTGTAGAGCATAAACATTCCTCTACAGAGAAGGATGGGGACTAGAGAGATGGCTCGCAGTTAAGAGCACTTATTCTGGCCGAGGACCTGGTTCAGGCCACATGCCAGGTTACAACGGTCTCTAACTCCAGTTCCAGGGGCTCTGACACCCTGTTCTGGCCTCCACAGACACCAGGCACCCATGTAGTGCATATACACATGCAGATTAAACACTCAGACACACTCAATAAAAAGATAAAATAAAGAAAATAAACCTTTAAATTATGAAAAAAGGATAACCTGTAGTAATGCTAATTTGAATTGAAATAGGTTTTTCACTGTAATTACTATGGACAGTTCTCTCCATATCCAGCAAACAGTACCAGTGTGTGCTGCATTGTTCAAGGACAGGTGTAACACAAGTAAAACATCCCCAAAATAAAAAATTAAAAAGGATAGGGAAGACCTAACTTCAATCCCCAGAACTCACATTTTAAAACCCTGGCATGGTGCCACCTACACTCGTAATCCCAGTGCTTGGAGGTGGAAACACATGGAATCCTGGTGTCCTCTGGCCAGTCAGCCTCGCCTACGTGACAAGTTCCAGGCCAGTGACTGACCCTGTCTTACAAACACGTGGTGGCTGGTGCCTGAGGAATGACACCGGCTGTCGTCTGGCCCCCACTCCAGACACGCAGCACGCACTCCCACATCTTGCCCCACCCCCAGCACACAGGGTAGCCTGTAGTGGAGGCTTTTCAGACAAGCTTTTCTCTCTTCCGAAAGCAGGAAGCATTGATTTTTTTTTTCCTGTTTGTTTGTTTTAGGCAAGTGTTACTTCTATGATAACTACTTCGACCTGCCAGGGGCTCTTCTGTGTGCCAAGGTGGTGGACTCTTTAACAAAGGTGAGCAGGCACTCTGTTTTAAAAAACTGCATTTGGTCCTAAGGAGGAGGCGTTAATTACGTGTAACTTTGGAGCGGAGATTTCACTTGGTTGTCTTTGGGTGGTTTCAGAGGTGACTAGGGAAGCAAACATGGTGGATTTGGTCAGAAATGGTTTTGGAAAAGTAAATAGCAGTACCCTTTAAAAAAATATTTGGTTAGGCAAAAGTCACCCTCTTCTCCAGGAGGGGGTGTGAAAGTCTAGAGAAAGGGAACAGAAGACAGGCTCTGGACAAATATTTTCTTGCTTTCATTAGCAGATCAAGGAAAAAAAAAAGTACAGATAATTAAGAAAAATTCCATGTGTCTTTATATATTCTAAATACCAAACCAGAAAAACGAAGCAATATTTTAAAATTAATCATTTGCTTTGTGACTGTTCAGATGAAATAAATCTCTAGTTTGACAATTTATATGTAAACTTAAGACCTATGACTATAACTCAGTTTGTGTGCCAGTATTCCTTTTCTTTTTGCAGCCATTGTGTTTGAAAACCACAATTCAGTGTATAAGTGGCTTATTATTGAAATGACAATTACAGTCATGCATTCGTGAAAGTTTCCATTGAGCAGGAGAGGTTTTTGGTTTGGTTTGGGTGCTGGGGATTTTACCCGGGGCCTAGAGTATGCAAGGACATCACCACTGAGGTAGATCCCCAGCATTTCGGTTGTTATCAGCACAAAGTGGAGTCTGTTTCTTCTCTGACAACAATATGGGGGAAAGTATCAAGTCTTCTCCTCCCCTCCAGACCTGGAGATCAGATCCAGATCCTTCCACTTCCAGGCAAGGGCTCTACTGCGGAACTTTACCCCAGTTCATCAGCCTGTAGTATCTTGTAGTGTCCATAATTATACATAAATATCTAATAATATTTTTTGTATAGAAAGTAGACACTGTTGATGTTTCTATGAAGCAAAAGGCTGTAGAGTTATGTAGTTGAGTGTAAATTGTTTTGCCAGCTTGGAAAGTTCTCCATGAAATGATTTACATTTCAGACTTAGCACCTTCCTCCTGCTCCTGCAGTGAGTTACTGCTCTGCCTGTGGAAGTGCAGGTTAATGGACAGTGAGTTCTGAACTACCCTGCTTCGGGCCCTGTTGGTACCACCATGCATGAAGTAGCACATTCTGCTATTTCAGAAGCTATGGAACTTGGTACATTTCTTGTATGTTTAAGGATTCTATAACTTTAGGCTGTCTGAGTGGACAATTTTACCTTATTTGGGCTATATAAACTGCATTAATATTTAGTGATGTTTATTTATTTATGTGTTGACTTGTAGCAGTGATGTTTGAGAAACATTTCTGTATTGATCTGTTATGTTCTCCAAAACCCGAACTCCTACCTTAGAGTCAATACACGTAATTATTTGCTGTAGCTTACCACTATGCTTAGAAACAGAATGACTGCACTTGTTACATTTGGAAATTTCTTTTTTTAGCAGAACAGAGGTCAAAAAACATTTGATTTTTGGAAGGATGTAGTTGCTGGTATACAACACAATTTTAAAATGTCAGCCTTTAAGGGTGAGTAACATGAAGAGGGGCCTCTTCCTGGTAGAGGTTTGTTAACCACCCCATGTCTGCTGAGTTGGATAGACACAACCTCTCTTGCTCTACTCCTCACTTGGGATTTACTCTGATAAAAATGTTTGCAGTTAGTTCTGGTGCCTGTATTCATTCTGCTTTATGGTTGTAGCTGTCCAGAGTCTCAGCCGGTCTGTTCCTCTGCCTTCACATGCTCCCAGTGCAGCTCTCCTGAGCTGGAGGATGCTCCCTCAAATGAAAGTCCCAGTCCTTGTGTCGTGGCTTAGGAACGGGAGCTGGTGACAGCTGTAACCCTCAGTGCAGTAGTGACAAAGAGACCAAGTACCCACTGGTAGAATTTCCATTCTCCTGGTTTAAGGAACAGGAAGAGTGGTTGACCCAGAATGGGGCCAGAGTTACTGCCAACCCCAAGCTAGGGCTTTTTGCTTTCCTCTGCAGGTTTACAGAGTCTGACTCCAAGGAGTCAATAGCCTTTATGTTACATTCCCCAGTGACTGAGTCAGACTGGCTTGATTAACAAGTGGGCTGATGGATTCAGTGGGATTTTAAGTTTTAAAATACGTTGCCTTTTGATTGACACCCCAAAATTACATGCCTTCCTTTTAGTAAATCAAGCTATCAAAATAATTCTAAATATTATGACTAAAATGTGCTAAGTCCATAAATAATAATTGCAGGATATTTGTTCCAATTTGATATTTCTCTGACACCTTCTTCTCTCCCGCCAAGACAAAAACAGTGTTTTAAAGTGAAGTCACCCTCTGCTTCATTATTTTCTCATTAGCTTTATCCAAGGAAAAGCGTGGTTTGTTGCTTTGTAGTAAACTCAGCGTAGAAGGAAGATCTATTCATGACATTTTATTGCTTTATAATAACAAGTATATTGAGTACTCCGTGCTTGAATAAGTGAGGTACAGCTTAACAGTTTTAAACAGTAATATAAAAATACAGTACAGAGCATAAATAAATAATGTCTTTTCATTTCTAGTCTGATTTTGAAACCTTTAATGTTAATTATGCTTTCACTGGAATGGAAAGCATCCCATGCTAATGTTCTGTAAGGCCCTAAAATCATTTTACGAAGATGCAGCCGAATTAAATCAGAGTGATCACACTGTGTGGCAGACAGCAGACTAGGTCAGACATCTGTTTCCAAGTCGCACCAGGTATGTGGACTTCCCACAATTGCAGAAAAGCTCGAAAAGCTTGTGGCAAAGCACCTTGTAGTTCAAATTCATGTTAATACGTTAGTTTGGTTTCTTATGCGAGCTTCAAAAAGTGTGCATGCACCTGTGCATTTGGATTTATCTTGATGAAAGGGGCTATATGAGCCGTAGAGTGATGCACCATCAGAAATATCCTAGGGTATACAGTGTCATTTAAATTTGAATATTCAAGTATTCAAATAATATAAAATTATGTGATACTTCCTGCATGTTTCTTAGAAGTTCTCATATTAATTATTAAAAACAGGATTTTTTTAAAAAATGCTGCATTTCTGAAATGAAATTTATGGTGAGTTGGAACCTTACTTCTGTTTTTGTGAGGGTTTTTTTTTTTTAACTTATGGTAAAAATTATGTAAAAAAGGAATCCACAGAAACCCACATGGGCTTTGGGATTGCTGAGTGCTCAGGAGAGTCCTCACATAGTCACCATTGCTGCTCACTTTTACAGGAGGAAACTCGGTCTCGGAGTGCATTTTAGAAAATTTCAGTTGTTCACATTACTTTTAGCCTACCTCCATATGCATCTCCAGGGTGGACGTAATGGCGCTGGGGGAAAGCCTTTCCAAGCAGAGGATTTCTATGAGCTTGGTATTAAGTGCTCACATGGGAGCCACTAGGAATCCTGAGAAGGAGGAGTGGACATATTCAGAGGAGTAGAGGCCGTTTGACTCTGCATTGGGTAGCTGGAGCCACACCTGGTCATTTTCTGTGAGCTCCATGATTGCGCTCCCTGAAGCCTGATCCAGGTAGCCTTTGCTGTACTCATCATACGTGTACATTGTGGGGGTGCCGTTCTTATACAGGCCTACCCACACGTGCGTCCCCTTCACATGCACATGATAGGAGAAATAGTATACTCCGGGGATCTTGCAGGTAAAGATTCCAGTTCTTGGGTCATAATGCTGCTGCCTGTTATACAAGATCTCATCAAATGGGATGGGGGCACCCACTGCTGGGTAAGCTTTGGAGAGGATGACAGTAAAAGCAGACACAGGCATCCCTGTCACTCCGTGGTTAGCACTGACCAGCGGCGTCCCAGAGAGCCTGGGCCTTTGGCCTGCCTTTATGAAACCATCGGGCATGACTCCTTGGCCGGGGGGACCTGGGGGACCCGGGGGACCCGGGAGACCAGGCTCTCCACTGTGTCCTCTTGGTCCAGGAGGGCCTGGAGGACCAGTGGGCCCACTGAGGCCTTTAGTTGCTATGCCAGCTGGGCCAGGAGGACCTGGGTTTCCAGGGACCCCCTTAGATCCAGGGAATCCTGGGGTACCTGGTGGCCCAATGGGGCCTCTGCCACCTGGAATTCCAGGTTCACCTCTTGGACCTGCCTCACCATTGTGTCCAGGCACTCCCTTAGCTCCTGCAGGGCCAACAGGACCTTGGAGACCAGGGGGTCCTCTCACTCCAGGATCACCTTTTGGGCCTGGTAACCCTGGGTTACCCTTAGCACCATTGAGACCTGGCTCCCCAGGGTACCCTGTTTTTCCATCTAACCCAGGGGGACCCCTTACTCCTCTAGCCCCAGGTGCCCCTACAGGCCCAACTGGACCTGCCTCTCCTTTAGCACCGGGGATACCGTGGTTCCCTGGGATTCCTTTAGGTCCTTGGGGTCCCATATTCCCAGGGGGTCCAGTCAGACCCACCTCCCCAGGATGACCCGCTGGTCCTTGTTCACCTTTGGCACCTGGGGCCCCAGGAAGACCAGCAGGTCCCCTTTGTCCCCTCAAACCTGGCAAGCCTGGTTTTCCAAAGCCAGGAGCTCCTGGAGGCCCAGCCATTCCTGGAGCTCCTGAGTGGCCTTTTTCTCCTGGGATGCCTGGCTGACCTGGGGCTCCAGTGGCTCCCGGCTTCCCAATACCTTCTCGTCCTTGTTTCCCAGGAGGCCCTTGGGGACCTGGTGGACCTGATGGTCCCCTTTCTCCTGGGAAGCCCCGGTCACCTTTGATTCCCGGCTGTCCTGGAAAACCATTCTCACCTCTTCTTCCCACTCCAGGAGGGCCAGGGGGTCCTATGGGACCCTGAGAGCCTGGAAGACCCCTCTCACCTGGACGGCCAGGAGCACCGTATCCTGTTTCCCCTTTCTGTCCATTTGCACCAGGGGCTCCTGGAATCCCCTTTTCTCCAGGAAAGCCCCTGGGTCCTGGGGCACCTGTAAGTCCCTGCTGTCCAGGTTTTCCTGACACAGAAATCCCAGCTGGGCCAGGGATTCCAGGTGGTCCTGGAGGGCCCCGAGGTCCTGGTAAGCCAGCTGGTCCAATGTCTCCTTTGTGTCCATATGGTCCTCTCTCCCCTGGTTTGCCTGGCAGGCCTGGCAGGCCTGGCTTCCCAGTGGTTGATATTCCTGGTGGTCCTGGCAACCCTGGCTCTCCTTGGAGCCCAGGGCTTCCATAGCCTGGCTTTCCTGGAGGTCCTGATGGACCTGGGTGTCCTCGGGGTCCAGGTGGGCCTGGTGGACCAGGAATGCCTTGCTCTCCTCTTACTGGGATTCCTATAAGACACACCAACATACCACTCAACATCAGCATCATTAAACGCAACCAGAGGGCAGAGTGTGGTAATCTTGCATCCCAGAAAAATCTTCCACACAACCATCTTCAATGGGGTTAGATGGTATGGGTGTTGTATTTGTTCAGATACTTCTAGAGAAGGTGGCTTCACAAAGCCACGGCTACCATGGCTCTTTCATCCTAATGAGGCAATGTAAATAAACTGGATTGAGGAATCCCTCTAAGGTAAACATAGCATGGAGGTGGGTTGATGGCGTTTGTCGTAGGAAGATCATCTAGTTAGGAAGGTAAGGAAAGAAAAGGAAGAACTAAGCAATCTAGTCTCACTTAGGTTATTCTCTAAGGGAGAGATGAGAGGCTTAGACCTGATCAGCGTGTCCTACGGAACAGCTTAGATCTAGACTCACTGTCTGTCAACCTCAGTATATACTTGGGCTTTTGTTCTCCTTTACTGACCTAAAATTGAAGCAAAGAATGGCAGGACTAGATATAATGCATTGATAAGGCACATAGAATAGTTTCAAAGTGATGATCAAGATATAGTAAATGTGGCTTAATCTCATAACGCTGTGGATTCATTTAACCAAAACATTTTCCTGGTGTGCTAAACTCATCTTCAGTAGCCCCTTACTCGGTGCCTATGACAGAATGTGCTATCGGACCAGAGACGGTGGTGGAGCACAGAATGTGACCTGCCTCAGGGATAAAGTGTGATGGTTACTGTAAGAAGCCCCTCAGTGGTGGGATATAGCCTGCAGTATAGACATTACCATATGCCATGAAGACAATGCTTGTTTGTGCCTATTGCCAGTAGTTGTTGTAAATGTCACCCAGAGTGCTTTCTTTTTTCAGAGAAATTAAATAGAACTAGTAGAGATGACAATAAAATTGCAGGTGATTTTTTTAAATATTTACTTGTATAATTTTTATTTAAGTTATTTTATATAAGTTTTCAGAAACCTTTAGATTTTTGTACTGTTGAAAAGCAGTTCATAGTAATGCTGATTTAGCAGATGTGACAGTAGATAGCTCAAAACTGTAAAAATGATGTTTAACTATGATCTACTTATTTATTGTGTGTGTGTGTGTGTGTGTGTGTGTGTGTGTGTGTGTGTTCCTAGATGTCAAAACCAGAAACTTCGTGCTAGATGAGTGCTCTACCACTGAGTTAAACTCCTAATTACATATCTATCACTTTTAAGCTAACTTTTAATATAGTAAACTCTTAAGACTTTAATGGTCTGAAAAGTCAAAATGGAGACTAGGGGATATTTATTAACAATTCTAAATGATCTTTGATAACATTTTTAAGAATATCATTCCCTTTAGCCGTAAGTTATTAGTATGCAAGTACATTAATTTTTTAAAAATCTCTCCTATTAGATCTTTGGCACTTAAAGAGCAGTCAACCAACAGTAGTTACTAACATTCTCAAAGATGACTCCTGAGAGTAACTTTGGTGTACATCCATGATAGTGTGTATACACTTTCACACACAAAGTAAAACTGATAAGTAAATAAGGGATTTGTAATGGCTTGGAGTAAAATAGCATAGTTTTCAAATGCAGAATTTACTTCAGCATCCAATTATCAGGATCATCTTTATACAAAAAATAATTGTCGTGGATTAGGGAAATATGTCGGACTGTTAAAACAAAGGGAGCAAACTCGTCTTACTGGAAAGGATAGCACCAGACACTGTTGAAAACTTGACCTCCAGTGACAGGGTGATGATCTCCGTAGCCTGGACTGTTGCTGTTAGGAGCCTAACCTCTCAGTGCAAGAAAGAGTCTGGCTTCTGTAGTATTTGGGGGATAGCCATCAGTTTGTAGTCTAGAAAAGTCAGATTAGGGAGCACCATCCCTCAGGAAGAGCAGCTACCTTCTGATAAGGTTCTTAAGTGTCCACAGGCTGCACCGTGGGTGGAGTAGTCTCCCTACTGCACAACTGAATGAGCTTCAGCTGTTCTCTCCGTCAGCCTGTGCTGAGCAGATTTGCCCAGAGATTACATAGGAACCCTCTGGGTTAGGCATGTGTGTGTGTTAGAGGGCACTGATGCCTGGCAGTGGGTGGGATTTCTGTTCATTATCAGAAAGAGACCAAGGTGGTTTAATAGTTAAAATAGAGCTTCTCTGCTTTGTATCTGTTAAGATATTTCCATGTGTTCTGTAAGAATAGGATGAAAAGCAGTATATTTTAGGTAGGAAGACAGGGACATGTTTAACCTTCTAACAGTGGTGTGTTTGTTTTTAATCCAATACTTTTTGTACTAAACAGTCTGAATTTGGTCAAAGTGCCAAACCCGTTTCTGCCTGTTGGCATTTCAAACTACACTCACTGCTTTAAGGTGGAGTAACTTTGTCTTCTATTCCTTCCTTCTAGCTTTTATTTTTTCCTCAATTTATATATGTTATCAGACAGTCAAGTGTATCTCTCATACTTTTTAAATATTAAGCTACCTTTCATGAAATGCTTAATTCTTTTAAAAAGACATTCTTAAACATTTGATTTTTTTCAAAATGTTTCTCTCTAAAACTGTACCATTTAAAGATTACAACACATGCCTTTGCTCTATGCAGGGCAAAATATATGAATAAAGTGAAAAATACTGTGGAAAATAAAATTTGGAAACAGTTTGTATTATCAGTAGTCATCGTTTCTAAATCTGTTAGATAGAGTTAGCAAAGATATGACCTGATTGTTGCCCTTCTTGGACGATGTCATGTTATTTTACATGTACTGTCTCAGGTTCCTTCATAGTAACAAAGCCAATAAGTTAGGTTAGATTCCAGAGGAAAGATCAAATGTCTCAGGCTATCCCAGTAGAGAAGCAGAAGAGAAAGCAGTGCGTGGATGTATAATAGCCAGACGTACACACTTGGCAGATGTAGACACATTTACACTTCACAGCAGCCCTTGGGACTCTGAGCTCACACAGCCAGCACTTAGCAGTTAGTGATGTCTGGACATTGAACCAGTGCACTATGTATGAATATGTAAGTCAGTAAGAATTGTTACTTCCTTTGCCCATTAGGTTTATTGAGGGCTGTCTCATTTTATTTGATACCAGTTTTCTTTAATATCTGCAGGCTTGGATTTTTTAAGTAAACATTTAAGTAATTAGATATATAAAATTCCTAGTCTGAAATTGTTTTAAGTTTATTAATTTTATTGAATTAATATTTCTAGATTCTGGGTAATTAGTTAATTTTATGAAATCATCATTTGAAAGGGGGAAAAACCTGGCTCCATACATAGCCTTTGATATTTCTCAGGTGTGTCTTTCTCTTCTACCAACTCTCCAGGAATATTATCTTTCTATAAAAACTTGTCTTTTCCACACATCAGTTTGTTGTAGTAACTTGAGCCAACCAAGAATTTAAAATAGAAGAACAGACTGTAAAGTATTTTGTTAAGGAGTTCATCATTAATATTTGAAAACACTAGCCCTCTGGTTAGAAGCAGAATGTGCAGCTGAGTTTACCTTTACTCTTTATGGAGTATGGGATGAAGAACTGTGTGTTGGGGTTGGCAAGTGGGCCCTTTATGCCTGTGGGAGTTTGGTATCGCTCGGCATAAAACACTCCGTGGACTGAGGTCAAGGATGTGAGCAGCAGAAAGGCTATTTGTGGCAGCATGTTTTCAGACGGATTCTGCAAAACAGAAGAGAGGGATTATCCATAGTCCCATGCCTGACCTGTTTCATTTTTGTGATGTTCTGCAGATTGATTTGTTATATAGTTATCTCTTTTGTATGACTGACCTTTTATATTCTGAATATATTGCATAAAATAACAGGAAAGTTTTTGTTAAATGAATATATATGTCTTGCTAGTTTTGAGACGCTGCATTCAAATAATACTCTAAAAATAAAATGACCCCCCACCAAATAATCTCATTACTAGATGACTGTATTAAATGATCCAGAATCTTTGACATATCTAACCTGAAATAGCTAGAACTTTCAAGATACATTGAAATTCACATTAAGGCAAATTTGTACAGTCCTTTTTATTAGACTATCTTAAATAGATAATTACAAACGAACCTGTCTGGGTGCCTTTTGGTAGAAAGCCACTTTTCAAAATCATGCACACATACAAAGATGTCTATAATTGACGAGTATGTTTCCAAGCCACCTGACAGGGGTGTCTCCCGGTGATCCTTGGTCTAGACTTACCTGGTGCTAGGAGTTTCTGGAGATGTATGGGCAGCTTTCCTGGTTTCTGCCCGGTGAGCAGTGGATGATGTCCTCCCACAGCTGCCCTGGGGTATTTATACTGTTTTTTTTTTTTTTTTTTCCCACTTATTGAATGAGGTTACCCTGAGCTTAAGCTCCGCCCCTCAGGGGTGGTAAGCACTAATTATGGTGGAGAGTCCTATTGGGCAGGCATACAAAATCAGGCTGGGTTCTCTTCTCCTTGTTTGTTTGTTTTTTTTTTTTTATTGAAAAATAAACTTTTTGTCTTCAATATATATTAATAGCTTTAACTGTGCACCATTTTTTTTTTTGTCTGTATTTCACTTTAGGAGTTCTGACCCCAGTGTTGATTCATGATGGAATGATGATTTGCCCTTTTTATTTTTAAAAAGTACATTCTTGTGTTATTTGATTGAAAATATTTGGTAGGAAAATATGAGAGTTATTTTAGGGAGAATATGGATTTAAATCATCATGGTAATCTTTCAGTTATTAGGGAAAAAAAAGGTTTTATAAAGGTAGCTGACCCGAATTTTTGCTCATTTGAGGGTTTAAACTAAAGGGGAAATGGTGAAAATGTAAGCATACTGCTTTGCATAGCAGGATTTTAGGGCAAGCTTTTAGAAGCTAATACAGGGAAACGATAGCATTAATTGTTTCAGATATTTTCTTCTTAAATATTATTATATTTTGAGACAAGTACAAGACATTTTGGACTTATGGTAATTAGCTGTTTAATTTCCCTGGAGAGTTTAAATTCTTTATTCATAACTACACAAACGTCAATAAGTGTCTTTAGATTTTCCTCCTTAAATTTTCCTTCTACCTTAGAGTTGAAAGGCTGTTAATTTGATAATCCTATAATATATTTATTTACATAAAATTGCTCTATTCATTTTGAAGGAAAAAGATCGTCAGACTTGGCTTTTTAAAAATAAGGTTGACTAATGATGCAGTTTCCTAGCGATCTTGAAGCAGCCAGATTAGGAACCTTTTTCTCCCAGAGAAGTAAACATTATCTCCATCAGTTCTGGCCCTTGTTTTCTCTTTCACAACCTTAGAGAACTTAGCATCAGTTTTCAGGATCCTGAGAAATAGCAAGGAGTTGAGACCAACAGCATCCTGTTTAATGTCATCATTTGGGTTCTGAGCCAGATCAGCTGTGCAGGTGAGCAGGCTTGGAGCAGATTCGGTGCACAGCATGAATCCATCGTTTGCTGCATCTAGCTAGAATCAGGGCAGTGTGCACTGAGGATTGATTGGTGACTAGAGTATTGACTGGTGAGTCGATGGAATAAGTTTGCCCCTTTCCTCTGACAGGGCTTTTCCTGTGTGTGTTTGAGCAAAACCTTGTACAGTTGTTGAAAGACAAATGCAGAATTCATTCTTCCTCTCCCTTCTTAATTTTAAATGTTTTGCTCGCTGCCACGTTTAACAATTGATGTCATTGTGGTACTGGAGAGATGGCTCAGCAGTTAAGAGCTCTGGCTGCTTTTCCAGAAGACCTGGGTTTGGTTCCCAGCTCCCACATGGTGGCTCACAACCACCTGTTAACTCAGTTCCCTGGGATCTGACCCCCACTTCTGACTTCTACTGGCATTGTATGCGTGAGGTGCACATACATACACTGAGGCGCGCGCGCACACACACACACACACACACACACACACAATGATAACATTTTTAAAAACTGCATTATCGTAATTTCTATCGTTTCTATGTAGTGTTCAGGTACCTATAAAATACTACTTTTTTAGAAGTTTTGCTTTTGTTTGTTGAGGTCTTAGTATAGAACCCTAGCTAGCCTGATCCTTATGCGTAGCCCAGATACCTCTCAACTCACAACAGTCCCTCTGACTCAGCCTCACAAGCACTGGAAATACACTCGGAATACAGAAGTGTAACACCATACCTGGTTTTTAATATGGCTTTTTTTTTTTAAATCAGTCTAGATTATCAGGAGAACTAGAGAGTTGATATTCTAGTGTGTATTTTATCATCTAGAAATCATATAAAATATAGCTTTTGCAGTAATATAAACTGTGCTGCATCTGAGAAACCACAAAAGGTAAGTGAGAAATCAAGCCACCCTTCTCTACACATGCTCAGAGGAGACCGTTCTGAACTAGGAGGTAATATGCTGAAACCCAGTGCTAGGAGGAAGACTGTGGAAACACATCTTTGGTAATTGTATGTGTATGGTCACATCCACACCTGTGCTCAGGCTTGAGACTGATGCTCTATCTGGTCAGTAATTGTGTGTATATGGTCACATCCACACCTGTGCTCAGGCTTGAGACCCATGCTCTATCTGGTCAGTAATTGTGT
>CABHPP010145948.1:0-40802 GCA_902168425.1 Peromyscus attwateri | reverse complement strand
CTGTGCTCAGGCTTGAGACCCATGCTCTATCTGGTCAGTAATTGTGTATATGGTCACATCAACACCTGTGCTCAGGCTTGAGACCCATGCTCTATCTGGTCAGTAATTGTGTGTATATGGTCACATCAACACCTGTGCTCAGGCTTGAGACCCATGCTCTGTCTGGTTAGGAATCACTCCTGTGAACGTTCAGCAGAGTGGTCCTCAGCTATAGACACAGATATCTGGCCTTATGCAGTGTGTCCAGCTGTGGGAACGCCTCATCTTTTCAGATCTTCTTCCTCAGCATTTCTACCCATCTGGTTTTTCACCAACACAACGAAACCTTTGTACCAAGAGATTTCTAATCTCCTACTGCCTCCCTAGAGTCAGAACCCATTTCAAGTTTAGAGAAAAAGAAAAATGGGGTTCGTGCTGGGTGTTTGTGTGCCTTCTTTGTGGGGGGTGTGACTGTATGTGACTGTCTCAGCCTGTGTTCCCTGGCTTTGAGAAGTGCGCTGTTTCACTGGCAGACTGGATAGCCAGCCCTTTGGCAAACACTGCGCTTATTTCAGCACATGGGCTCTGCCTACCGTTTGCTTTGTTAGTCACTGACGAAGCACTGCCCTGTCCAAACAGATTGTAGAATCGGAGTATTTGCTGGCCACACCCACACCTACTTGTGGGTATGAAACTATTTTTATTCTGGGTGTTTCCTTGTGGCTCTTCAGACTGACTGCTGTGTGGCTGTGTGAAGGAAACCTATTTTACTTGAAACAGAAGGCCTGCCCTCTCAGTCAGTGAGCCCCGAGGTTTCCATATCAAATGTGAATTGCTGTTTTTGCACAGGTAGCAGTTAGCTGCCATTACGTACCTTGGGTCATTCATTCATTCACCAACTATTTCTTGAATGCCTCTTCAATGTTAAACACGGGGTAAACACCACGTGAATGGTGCACATTCCTATCCTTGGGGTGTTTGCACAGTGGTTCTCAGCTTCCCCCCACTGCTGCAGTCCTTCGGGATATGACACAGATTGCTTAATGTTTGGAGCTGATTTAGGTGGCAGAAGCCCCGCAGGTAGCTGTGATAGACTCTGAGATGGAACATGTGGTCTGATCGTGTTTTCAAAATCTTTCTAATGTTAGCTGCCTAATTTTTTGTGATTTGTGCTCATACTTTTAGCTTTATTATAGAAAAATTTGATCTTACCTGTAAACAGGGAATGGCCCATCACCTAGTCTTAACTCATGGTCACTCAGTCTCCTCCCACCCATCCCTACCCCTCCAAATTTTGAAACATATCATATGTATGGTGCTAATTCATCTATTCATATCTTAATAGATTTCTACAGAAAAAAATTATTTTAAAAAATATCTCATATCTAAAAAAATAGTTATTTCTCAATAATGTCAGAAACTTTAGTGGCGGTTCATGTTTCCCCACTTACCTCTTAGGTACAGTACATACAAGTAGAGACATATGTATAAATATGTGTGTGCATATATATAACTGTGTGTATTATAGACGTGTATAAACACATACTCTCGTGTAATTTTTAGTGGTTGGTTTATTATTTGTTCCAATAGTGTTCATAAGGGGCCATTGACTAATAGGTTGCTTATCCCCATCTCTTCTGAGTCATCAATCCTGTGCACCTACCTACACTCTGCCTCTGCTGGTTGGACGTTAGATCTAGAGTGCTGATGTGATGCACTTTTGAGATAAATGCATTCACGTACAAACAGAACTCTTCTTTGTCAAGAACACTTTGCCACTTTAGAAAGAGCAGTATGGTGTCTCTGTCAGGAGGCCCTCAGTTGCTGCTGGTTGTCTCTGGTGTTGTTATTAGACATGGATGATTACCCTGGTCCATTATTTTATTATAGGTTGCAAAATGCTGGTATGTATGTAACTTTTATAATTTCCTCTTTTATTTCATCAGCCAAAATATATATGAAAGCAAAAAAAAAATGTCTTGACCAACTGTTTGGTTATCATGGGGTACAGTTTATAAAGAGAGAAAAAAGAAAAAAGGGAATTGCATTCACCAGCGTGAGAAGTAGTGTGCTTTCTTCTTAGCATCCTAATCTAGAGGGGCCTGGCCAATGTCTGTGTGTGAATGTTTAGGCATCACCATGAACTCATGGATTTAAATGCATTTCCATGCAATCCTTGACAGTTTTGTTATTGCTCAGCATTTTTCTCTGTCTTTGGACAGAGGACATCTTCAAACGGGCTCCTGGGGCCCAGTGACTTCATCTCAGTTATCTTTAATAGTATTTTTTTCCCTTCCAACGTTCTGTGCTTTCCTTGACCCAGATCTGTAGTAAGACAGTTCTTATAAAGTCTTGTATCTAGTGGGAAATAGAAATAGGAATTGAAGTTTGGGTACAGCTGCCTGGGTTCTTTGGATGCCCCGTGTTCCTAGATTGGTCATTATTTTGTTATTTCCAGCTTTTTCAGTAAACAAAGCTAAAAGATTCATCATACATGTACTATCAGCTTAATACAACATACTGTAACTTCATACTTACATATGCAGTTCAGATTCAGGACCATTAGATGTTTGCTTAATGAACTCAGACTCCTTAATCTCACCCTCAATATCCTCGATCTCCTGCGGTAATACAGTGATTTGTTTAGCATATTTTGTAATACTGATAATTTTCTCATAATAGAAGGCCAGCATTCACACTGTGATATTGAAAACAGTTAAACTGCTAAACTGATTAATTCTGCAGTCCGTTTTACTGTTTCCAGATCTGTGAAGTCATCTCACTGTGTTAAAAATTCTCTTGAAATAGTTCATTTAGAGGTAGCAGTGCTGCCCACCCATGTTAGGTTTGTTTTGGTTTAGCACTGTTGTAAGTTGCTTTGATCTTTCCTACAGTCTCTACATTCCTTGTGGAATGCTGCTCAAATCCAGTGTGAGGGCAGCAGTTGTGTACTGGCTGATTTCCATGGTCTAAACATTGCCAACCGGCACCATTTTCTATCAAGGTAAAGACCACCGGCTCACAGACCACTTGACTGTTTTCCAGGAGCAAGAATGAGCCAGCTCAGGCACATACTGCTGACTTCCTGATTCAGATATGTAAAACAAAGACTTACAGACATTCTAGCCTCTAGGGCCGATCTGACTACCTAGTGCCTCTCTTGTAGGTAGCTGTGTGTACACACTTGTGTGCACTCACCTGTGTGTGTGCACATGCAGAGGCAAGAAGTGCACGTCAGGTGTCTTCTGTGACTCCATCTTGTTTTTTGAGTCAAGGTCTTTCACTGAGTCTGCAGCTAGCTCCCAGGCGATGATGAGGCCTTAGTGACCTACCTGTCTCTCTCCACCACACACACACACACACACACACACACACACACACACACACATTAGTGCTAGAATTATAGATCTATCTCTCCCCACTTGGCTTTTTGTGAGGGTACTGGGGAATCCCAACTCAGATCCTTATGCTTGACAGGCAAATACTTTATCAAATGAACCATCGCTCCAGGCCCTTTAAAAAGCTAATTTATCTCTTATAATAATTTATTCCTGTTTCTTCTCTTTTTCTTAGATCAAGGTTATTGTACTTTCCACTTCATTTCTTTTTTATATAACTGTTCATCATGAAAACCATATACATACCGAGATGATCTTGGCTCCTTTCTTTACAGTTTCATAGTACTCCACTATATGGATGTATGAGTGTGTCTTCCACCATTGTCCAGCTTATCTCTTGCCTTCTATATTTTTCTTGTTAAAACAAATACTTCTACAGTGAGCAACCTTGTATATGTATATTTTTTGTCTTGATATTGACACTCTTAAAATTTGGATTCATGGGTCAGAAGGTAAACACAGATACATAATCTTCTCAGATATCATCAAATTCCCCTCTGTCAATACTGGATCATTTTGCACATTCCCTCAAGTATTATTTCTGCTTACTCATAGCCTTAACAAACAGAATGTGTTTGTAATTTTATTCATGACTATTTAGGTTTTGACCCACCTTACAGGTAAAAATGGCAGTTTGATCTCCTTGTATTTTCTTTTTTTTCTTTTTTTTTTTTTCTTTTCATTTTTCTTTTTCGAGACAGGGTTTCTCTGTGTAGCTTTGCTCCTTTCCTGGAACTCGCTTTGTAGACCAGGCTGGCCTCGAACTCACAGAGATCCACCTGGCTCTGCCTCCCGAGTGCTGAGATTAAAGGCGTGTGCCACCACCACCCGGCTCTCTTTGTGTTTTCATGCATCTTACAGGTAGAGCATCTTTGCATATCGTTAAGATGCTCACACACAACAGCCCTATCTCTGGCTGTCTCCAGTGCACTTTCCCAGTGCTTAGGGATGTGAACCCCGGGACTTTGATAAGAACTTCCATGTATTTCTCCCCTCTGTGATATATTTTTGGGTTTACTTGGGAAGTTCCCTTGATGTGCAGAACTTTCTTTTAATGTGGGTAGCATTTTGAATCTCTTATAAACTGTAAGCTGTGAAGCTCATGGGGAGCAAAGGTCATGGGGAGCGAGTGTTCCATTCCTTAGATGGAGAGACTAGCTTCTCTGTTCCTCTTGTATGGGTTTAGTTTCTGAAGGAGGCACTGCCGGTGACAGGGCCCACTGAGGGAAAGGGCCAGTGACTCAGCTTGTGCCTCTTCTCCTTACTCATCGGCTACTGTTGTCCTGTACCTCTCCGACTTCATCTTTCTTCAGTGGGAATGGTAAGTGAACCCAAAAGTTCAATTAGGGCCCTCTAGGACCCACACCACCCACTGCCACCGTGCCATGCCTCAGTCCTCTTAAAAAAAAAATGTGAAGGAACATTTGTTGGTGCTGTGACAGAGTCAAGAGCTGGAATGATCTGTTTGTGTCAACAGTCTAATGTGGTTTTGTGGTTAGATAGCTACTCAGGGCTTGGAAAGAGACACTCATGAATAAAAACAGGTGTTTATGAAAATCTCCTGCAGCGTCAGGTCAGGTCAGACGACACTGAGAGTCATTTAAAACGTTTAGACAAAGGCTTTATGTTGTATTCTATTTTCTGTTACACTTAAATTGCTGGGTTATTTATGGTAAGCTCATGGTTTTGTGCCTGGTACTTAATGAAATCACTTTCTTTCCATGGTAACTTAATTGAGTTAAAAATATAGAGCTCCCTGGCCCCTCACCTCAGATCCTCAGGCTTCCTGGTGGCTTCACAGCCACACAAACTCTCATGCAGTGTCTGCCAGCTTGTGAGGAGAAATAAGTTAGAAATGCAGTGTTACGGAGGTCATAGGATGGCACTTATAATGTGCCCCTGTGTTTATCATGCTTCAGAGCGACTGTAGTCATGGCCTGCAGGGAACAAAACATGTGACTTCCATAGGCTATAAAGTACCTGTTTTTACCTGATACCTGTAGCTTTGCATTGCAACACAGACCAAAAAATCCACCCTGGAGACTCAAATAATTATTGACCTTACTAATGGGAACAAAGCCCTCTCAGAGATTTTTATGTCATCAATGCTGGGATTCTTGTCTATGTAGCTTTTCATCAAACAACTTTGTTGCCTGGGTAACAGACCTCTGCCCCTGAATGTGGGTGGCTGTAGGTTCTAAACCTTTCCCGGGGGTCTCATGTCAGATGTCCTGCTTATTTATATTATAATTCGTAACAGTAGCAGAATCGCAGTTATGAAGTAGCAACAAAGATAATTTTATGGTTGGGGGTCACCACAACATGAGGAACTGTGGTAAGGGCTTGCAGCTAGGAAGGTTGAGAACCACTGCTGGAGATGAAAACCTCCCCTGCAGCCTCTGGCCCATTAGTAACTCTGAGAGTCACCTGGCCTTCTTTCATCCGATTTCCTCACTGGAAAAATCCATGAACACCTGCTTGCTTTCCTTTACATTTTAAAGGTGATTCCTACTTAGAGAAAAGAGCAAACAAAATAAAATTTTATATGCCATAGAGATGAAATGTTGGTTAATAACAATAACTTTACCCTGATGACCTTGTTAGACATTCTCTCATTTATATCTGGCACCTTGAAAGTCAGAATAACTCAACACTTTTGATACCAAGAAGACCGAGGAACAGTGAACAGTGTGTGTGGCCTAATCTTGCCTTCACTTAATTTTACTGGTAAAATACCTTAAAGTGCAGAATGAGATAAGGATAAATGGTAGGATCAGTTTTCTCAAATATTTGTCCGTTCTCTGACTTTCTGCTGTATTCTACTCGGCAGGCGGCTCAGCAGAGCCTCCTGACCGTCCCAGAGCTTGCACCCAGCTCGGCCATTACAGGCTCTGCTCCGGCTTTGCCGGTGTGAACCCACCTTCCAGGCCATGAAATGGTGTTTTCTCATCACACCGTATACTCTGCTGAGTGTGACTCAAACCTGATTGGCCATTACTCATTGGAGCACTGTCCTCCACCGGTACCGAGTTGGAGAACGGTGCTGGCAGGATGCTCCTGGTCAGGAACTGAGAGCTTTAGACCAGGTTTCAGTATTTACTGGGTGTAGCAGTTTCTCTACACTTGTAGGCATTCAAAGGCGGAATCATTTGCACAGTGCTGTTTTGTACTGTTCAATGATGTCTGACCTTAAAATAGTGGAATTATAAGTGTCAACAACTGCCTCCAAAAGCAGTTCTCACAGATAAATAATAAATAATAGCTGTCATGGTAGCTGTGTCCCTCAGTCTGTGCTCTGTTAGCTGCTAGGTTACAGTTTCCGACTTTGATTTTCTGATGGTGGTTAATGGTCAGCTCATCGTGATAGGGACTTAGATGTAAGAGGTGGAGGTTGGGAGCTAAGATAGAATCAAACAAAGAAAAGAAACAAAGACAAGGAAAGGAAAGGAAGGAATTCAGGGACCAGAGAGATGGCTCAGACAAGGCCTGCAGTCAGACTCCAGCACCCACCTAAAAAGCCTGCTGGGGTTGTTTTCCCAGCGCTTGGAGAGTGGTGAGAATCCCTGGGGCTTGCCAGCCAGCCAAACTAACCAAAATGGCCAGCACCAGGGTCAGTGAGAGATGCTGTCTCAAAGAAAACAGTGAAGAGAGATTGAGAGACACAAGTGACATGCACTTCTGGCTTCATGTGCACACATACACACACTTGTGTACACAAAGAGTAGAACGTGGTCTTTGATATTCAAAGGAATTTCTTTAAACATATTAGAAACCTAGCTGCCATTAAAGATTAACAAATAACTTTTTAGACATGGCTGTACTTCATTTCCCAATTTTTTTCGTCCATCCTTAATCTCTTTTACTTGGGGCACTGAGCCATTGAGTTTCTTGATACAGTAAGCTTAGATTACTGACAGCATTTGAGTTCCCAGCTCAACTCCTTGTCTGTGGGAAATGCATGACCTTTAAAGGCAGGAGATATTGTTGGTTGAGAAGTGAGTATTGAATAGATGTTTTTTAAGATGAAAACTTAAGAATCACACTCAGAGTCACTGAAAAAAAAAATACACATTAGAAATGCAAATCTTGCCGGGCGGTGGTGACGCACGCCTTTAATCCCAGCACTCGGGAGGCAGAGCCAGGCGGATCTCTGTGAGTTCGAGGCCAGCCTGGGCTACCAAGTGAGTTCCAGGAAAGGCGCAAAGCTACACAGAGAAACCCTGTCTTGAAAAAATACCAAAAAAAAAAAAAAAAAAAGAAATGCAAATCTTGGGGAGAACCAGAGGCTGGTAGTTGATGTCTGTATGTAAAATGGTGAAACAATGGTTGTGAGTGCTTAGTAAGTAGGAACACTTGTAATGACAGTGCTGATGATGTAGGTTATGATACTGTTCTTGAATCTTCTGAGAGCACCAGGTTTTATGACTCCATTCACATCTTCTTGATAGCAATAGCAAAGCCCCCAAGTTACCTGCTATCTGTTAGGGTCTCTTAGAAGTCCTACAAAAGACCACCATCCATATATGCAATCAACAAGAGCATTTTTATTCCAGGATGCTGGGCCTGCCATCCCATACAAAGGCAAGATGGCAAAGACCCCAAGAGGGACATGTGGGTTCCTTTTAAGCACAATTGAAGGGGAGTTCTAAGGGCAGTTAGGTCATTTTGGATATGATTGGCTTAAGCAAGTTGCAATTATATTAGTACATTCTAAGTGGCCAGGGCTAGTTAGGGGCTGGTCAGGACTACAGTTTTCCATTTGGAGCCAGGCTTCATCCTTATTTGGTTATTTATTACCTTGAGCTTGCTGATTATGGAGGCTGGCTCAATGGCCCAGGCTTGCTATGTCCTATCTCCCTTGCCCTTGTTGTCAGGGGCACCAGTGATTAATTGCCCTTTGTTCATGTCTTCCTCAGAAACTGTCTGTTCAGTTTCAAGAGCAAGGACCGAGGCCTAGTTTTTAACTGAGTTATTAGGACAGGCTGTCATGATATTTGCCTGACCCTTTACTACCCAGCAAAAGTGTGTTTGTGCAGAAGAATCTTCTCCCATTAAAATCCTAGGAAATGTGCCATTCCATCTTTTAGTGAATAATGTAACTTATCCTACCAAAAGAGTTGTGTACAAATTATATTCAATATAATTCTTGGCTTTCTTTTTTGTTGTTGTTGTTGGGGGAGGTTTGGGGGGGGGTTGTTGTTGTTGTTTGGTTTTTGTTTTTGTGTAGCCCTGACTGTCCTGGGACTCACTGTGTAAACCAGGCTGGCCTGGATCTCAGAGATCTGCTGGCCTCTGCTTCCCAAGTGCTGGGATCAAAGGCATGCGCTGCCATACCTGGCAGATTCTCTGCTTTCTTATACTTTATTTAAACTGAAAAAGAAATCTACTTTAAAATGCTTTAGGGTGGCCAGGCAGTAGTGGTGCACACCTTTAATCCCAGCACTCAGGAGGCAGAGGTGGATCTCTGTTAGTTCGAGACCAGTCTGGTCTACAAAGCAAGTTCCAAGACAGCCAGACCTGTTATATAGAGAAACTCTGTCTCAAAAAAATGTAATAATAATAATAATAATAATAATAATAATAATAATAATAGTAGTAGTAAATGAAATAAAATAAAGTGCTTTAGGGCATTTAGCCAGTAGATCAGTATACCTACACCTTGTCATACTTTTACTAATACTCTCTTTTAAAAAATTCCAGCACTATTGCAACACAAAACCTGTATATTCTTTATATTCCTGAGGCATGCAATGATGTTTTGCTATAGGTATGCTTTGTGAAATGATTATGAATGAAGCCAGTTAAAGATATCTATCGCATAATTATCATTGTATCTGTGAATGTGGTGAGAACACATAAAGTTGACTTTGTTAGTATATTTTAAAACTTTGTTAGTATATTTTACAATATATAGTCTCCCCTTAGTGGCCACTCCCCGATTCCAGAGTCTACAGATGTTCAGGGCTCTTACATGAAGTAGCAGAAGGTTTGCATATGATGTATGAGTGTCTTCCTGTGTCCTTTCAGGAAATGTATGTGAGTGTGCATGCATGGAGGGAAGGGCTGTTGCTAGAGATCAAACACAGGGTTTATGTTTTATCAGCATACATGCCACCACAGAGCTACATCTGTGCATCTTTCTCATATGTGTTGTTTAATCGTCTCTATAGTACTTAAAATGCCTACCACGTAAATGCTATGTGATGATTGCTGTACTCTCCCATTTAGAGAATAATGACAAGGAAGAAAAACAGTCTAGTATTAATGCCAACACAGAGTTTCCCTCCCAAAATTTTTGATTCACAGCTGAATCTACAGATAGTGTGGGCCAAACATATAATAAAATACTGATAACCATAGCCATTATTGCTAGCCATTAAATCTCTGGAGCCCATTTACCCTGTGTATCTATAGCTCTGTGTACCTTGGTCTACACCTCTTCATTTCCCGCCTTCCATGCACTGGTAGCTTCCACTGTAGTCTGTTTCCCTGGGTTTGACATCTTGAGTTTGACTCCTTTAAATTCCATATGTAAGTGACATTGTGCAGTATCTATCTCTGTATGCCTTGGCTTATTTTACTTAACATGATGGCCTTAAAGAAAATGATAGGCTTCTCATCCTCTTTAAGAAAGTAAAAAATAGTCTATTAAATACATAGATGCTTTTCAACTTACAAAGGATTAGAATCCAACCCAATAAACTTAGCATAGGATGAAAATAATATAAGCCCCAAGTGTGCTTTACAGTCTTATCATTATTAATATTTGTGTGCATGCGCATGTGTGTGCATATGTGCACCATGACAATAGGTGGAAGTTAGAAGATTACTTGCCTGAATTGGTTCTGTCCTTCCACCTTGTTGAGGTAGGTTCTGTCTAGCTGGCCTGCAAGCTTCCTGAGCAGCTCTTTGGGGGTGCTGGGATTACCAGTGTGTGCTATTATATTCTTCATGTTTGTGTGGATTTGCAGCATCAAATTCAGGTTATCAGGTTTCCTGGGAAATGCTTTTACCTACTGAGCCCTCTATCAGTCCCCAAATGCATTTCATATACTTAGCATACATAAGCTAAGCGTCACCATATAATACATAATAGTTCCTCCTTTTCTTGCCTGACTATATACTGCTGCTCTCTGGCATTACCCAGCATCTCAAAACAGCACCGTATCATATACCCCTACCCAGGGAAATATAAAAATTCAAGTTGCCGTTTCTACTCAGTGCCTTTGCCTTCACACCAGCATGAAGTTGAAAAATTTTGAGTTGAACTATCATCAGTTTTTCTTGCTGACAACTCAGCATCTGGATATGCTGCGTATTTTGGTGTTTGGCATATAATATTTTTAAGACAACTGATTATTTTATGGATAGGCTTAGGAAATCATTTACTCAATAAAATTCTCTACAGAAATTGGTTTCACTGTAATCAAATAAAAGAGATGAATCTTAAATGTCATCCGTTGAGGCAGCTGCCATGATATTGCCTGGTTGAAAGGTTTTCTGTAACAGATTTTAACCTGCTGTGGTTGGTTGACTGCTTGTAACCTGTAAGAGTGGAGGTCTGCATGAGCTGTCTCAAGGCCTTTTACAGTTTGTCCAGAAATGAAAGCGGAGATTTGGAGGGGGTTTGTTTTGTTTTTATCATTAGGAGTTTTTTTGTTGTGTTTTTTTTTTGTTTTTTGTTTTGTTTTTTGTTTGTTTTTTTTTAGCATAACTTTGTACATTCATTGCCAGGTGCATATCATCATTTGTATTATATAATGCCATTATATAATGTATTATATAATTAGTCAGCCAGCCATTTTTCATTTAAATATTTGGTCTAATGTAACTGCAATCCTTTTTATAATAGAATATAGAAAAAGCAAGTATATTCTTGTAATATTAGCATGTGCACTTTAAGGAGAACATCAGCTTTTCTTCCTATATACCAAGATGCTAAATATATTTATTTATTGAACTTGTTTGTCTTGGTTTTCTATATTACCTAAATAAGACTCTAAGTTTAGAACTCAAATATTGTGAGTGTGTATATTAACCTCAACTTCCAGTAAGGTAGTAAGTAGGTTCTTAGAATTTTATTTGTAGTCTACAACCAGACCTTGGAGCAGCTGTTTTCAAGACTGTTCACCAGGAATGGTGAACCAGTGGCATTGTCCACTGGTGACTGACAACTCTTTCTCCATGCCCCAGCCCAAACTATGCGTGGTAGGAGTATAAAACCTCAAAATGGCATTAACTATACTGTATGCCACTTGTTGTTACAGTTGCTGCATTTGTTTTTAAATATGTCATTGCTAGTGGAGAGGTGCAAGGGAAAAGAACTCATCTAGGATGTGATGCTGAAATACTCTCAGGGTCAGCGAATATGCCGTGTATAGATTTGATTGACAAGGAGGACACACAGTGCTTTTTAAGTTTAATTCACTAGGAAAGTTAGGCAGTATGCAAGCTTAAAACATTATACTAGATTATAAATTCTATAACATATACAATTGGTCCCTCTCGCTCTTTGAAATTTCATGCTCTGCAAATGTTGTATTGTAGAGGACAAATAATAACTGCTAATGTAGCCAAATGCATTTGTTTGGAAAGGTGAGCTATGATAGAATACTTGGCTTTTCAACGTCACCCAATCCAAGCTTAATATTCTTCACTGTGAAATTCTAAAAGAAAAGTTAGTAACATTAAGTTGGTGGTGAAAAAGAAATGCTGATTTACAGAACTTCCTCTATTCTATGTCCTCTCTTAATAAAGACATCGTTCCATCATTGTTTCAGGACAGTTGCAAGCAGTATATTTATTTAAGATTATAACGGGTCCTGCTAGTTTATTAGGAGTCCTGCTGTTGAGATCACTCTTGCTTCAAATCTTTGCTAACATTTGTTTATTCACTATGTTGTGTCTTTTACTGTCAATATTGGAGAGCTGCCATTGAGTTCCAGCTAGTAAACACCAAATTTGTATCATATTTCCACTGAAATACAAAAAGTAACTGTTTGTTTTGGCTTTTTTTTTTTTTTTTTTTTTTGTTTTTTTTTTTTTTTTTGAGACAGGGTTTCTCTGTGTAGCTTTGCGCCTTTCCTGGAGCTCACTTGGTAGCCCAGGCTGGCCTCGAACTCACAAAGATCCGCCTGCCTCTGCCTCCCCAGCCATGGAATTAAAGCCAGGAAACACCAAAGCTGTATCATAAAAAAAAAAAAAAAAAAAAACTACAAAGAATTACATGTGCTTGGTCAACAATAAGTTTATAGCTGAGTTGAAAATTGTTAACCAAGCACATGTAATTCTTTTGTAGCTTAACTTTTCTTAACATGCGTGTGATGATATTTAAAAGCACCATACACCTTTCCAGGGCTTTGTGTTTGGTTATTTTTGTTGGTTTGTCAGTCAGTCAGTCAGTCAGTCAGTCAGTTGTCTTGTTTTGCTGTTGTAAGGACTGAACCTATGGGTTCAGTACACTAGGCAAACACTCCGTGTACACTAGGCAAACACTCTGTGTACACTAGGCAGACACTCCCTCACTGAGCTAGACTCCCAGGTCTATGTTAATAGTTGTTTTAATCTGGTATGAAGTCTGGCCTCTGCCGAATGCTATGGCAGACTCAGTCCTCCCTTTCTTATCCCGGGGAGCAGCAGAGAACAGAGGAATGCGGGTTTCCATTTCCCTCTCCTCTCACAGTTACTTGGTGCACTGTGGCCCACCTTGGTTGTAATTAGTACTGATTGGGGGAAGCGTCTGTATTTTGTATGGAGAGTCTTTGGACTAGAATATGAGACAATGAAAAATCCTTGGGACATGATAAGTGAACCTAGAGAGTCTTAAAATTTGACTCTAGAATGGAATTAAAAGGAATTAATCAAATAAATTTCTCCCCTGGAGTTTAAAGAAAAGGGGGAAGAAGGGGTTTCTCCAATGCTATGTGGCATTATAAATAAAGTGAGGTTCCTCACTTAAAATGAGAGAAAGAAATGTCTTTGTGTTGAAACCCGGGGAATTCTTAGTTGACAGTTCAGAAACTTGCTCTCTCTCTTTTTATTTGTTTGTGTGGTTTGTTGATTTTTCAAGACAGGGTTTTTCCGTGAAGCCATGGCTGTCCTGGAACTCGCTCTATAGACCAGGCTAGTCTCAAACTCACAGAGATCCACCTGCCTCTGCCTCCTGAGTATTGGGCATTAAAGGTGTGCACCACTACCACTCGACTTAGAAACTTTCTCTTTAGAGAGAGAAAAATTAAATGTCAAAGGGAAGAAGTAGTTAAGTGAATTATGGTAATTTGAAAGACGAGTTAAAGAGAGAAGAAATATCCTTCTATCTTATAGTTTCCTGTAGTTACAATACAATATAACATATTTCTAAAATTTCAGTATGTCATAAATTCTTCTCGATCTGCATTAATTTATTAGAGATGAAGTGTTTTCAATACATTAGTTAATCAAATTGATTAGATTAAAAAGTCTACAGATTGACCCAAAGGAATAAGTGGGTATAATATATGGAAAAAATAGCATTTCAAATCTGAGAAAGATGGGTTCTGCAGGTAGTGTTTGACTTTAAATAGTCCCTTGGAAAAAAGTAAGTTGTGTTCTCATACCGTATACCAAGACAAACTCCACAGAGATAAAAGAATCTTAAGTATTTAAAAAAATATGAAATGTCAATAGGAAATACATATGTTAATCCTGGAGTCAAAAACCATTTTGAAGTGTGACCTCAGACTCATAGATCAAAATGTGGGACTCTGGACAGGGGGGATGACCAAGTGTGTAAAACTCTTGTCATGCAAGTCTGAGTTCAAATCCCAGAACCCACACCACCCAGATATGGAAGCATAATCTGCAATCCCATTGCTGCTGTGGCAAGATGAGCAGCAGAGAAGAGAATTCTGTGAGCTTGTGGGCCAGACAGCCTGAAGGACAGGACAGCAGACAGACAGGACAGCAGACGGCCTGAAGGACAGGGCAGCAGACGGCCTGAAGGACAGGGCAGCAGACGGCCTGAAGTCAGGACAGCAAACAGGACAGCAGACCCAATCTCCAGCAGGGTTGTCCTCTGACCTCCACATGCAAACTGTTTCTCTTGAGCTACTAAGTTAAATGATAGAACTACTAAGTTAAATGATAGACAGAGGAATAAACAACTCACAAAACAGAAAATACGCATTTTGAGATCTCATTCATCATCTTTAAAAATGCAAGTAGACCCTGCTGTAGAAAGTGTCGGTATGAGTTTTAACATTTGAAATGCCTGTACCTCCCACCCAAGAGTACCAGCTGTAAGAAATCATTCTACAACTGTATTTACATGTATGCAAATGATGAAACCACAGAGTGAGTCTTTAAAACATCGTGATAACTGAAGCAAACTGTTCAAATATTCATTACTAAAGAAGTAGTCACAGCGGGTTCATCTCTACAGTAGAACTTTAAGCAGCCACTAAAAAGATGGGGCACCGCATTGTGGAGGAAGAGGCCCAGAACACATGTAGAATTGAGTGCCCACAATTGTAGAATTGTGCAGCAATTGTAGAAAGTGCATGTGCCCAATTGATATATTCAGACTATCATATCTAATATGCCTGAAATGTTATATATACACATATAATAACATACAGTATATATTATAACTCATGTAATATGTATGCAATTGTATCTCACAGGACAGAAACTAGGAAAAATGTTGATTTTTAGGAGGGCACTTGGATGAGTTGAGGCTAAAGGGGGAGGGAAACTCACTCTTTGTCATATGCCAGTCTTTACCATGTGAATATTGTACTGAGAACAAATATAATCTGTGCCCCACAGTTATCATATTTTTTTAAAAAATACATGAAAAAGCTAAAGAACATAGCATGTTTTTATTGCCATTTGACATACATGCCATTCAAATACTACCTTCTCTTACAGCATTTGAGTATAATAACAATGTTCTTATATTTACCATGTGTTTTCACACTAATCCAGCTCCACCTTGCATTGTCTTGGACTATTGTGAGTCTTTGCTTTCATTTTCCTCTCTGTGGCCGTCTTAACAAGTAAAAGTACAGCAAGCAGTTTATGGTGCATCTTCTTTCAACACATTGACTTTTTGGTTGGGAAGAAATAACTGGAAATTAAGTAGTTCGTGTACTAAACTGATCAGTAACTAAGTTGAGTTTTTGAGAAATGTTTTGGTTTCCTTTTTGACCTGTGGGAAAGAAGCAGTTGAACAAAGTGATATTTAATCTTAAAGTTTGCTTAACTGTTTTAAAACTATATTTTGAGTGATCTGCTTCATTAACAGTTATTGTCCTAAGTAATCAAAATGAGAGAAAAAATAGCAATGTAGCTGAAGAAATACATTCAGTAAACATATAGTGTGTGACCCGGGTGTTTCAGTTACAGCTTCCACTAAAGAGCCAATGCATGGTTTCTATAGCTGAAAGACTGAGCACCTCAGTGCTGGAAAGTGACTGTACTTCTGGAACTGGACTTGACCTTTGGGTTTTTAACTCACTTTTCACATTTCTCAGATTTTGCTTTCTTTAGGACAGGTGTATGATCCATGGATAAACATAGTGGACATTAAGTCAAGAAGGTTCTCAGAAGTATATTTTCCCTGGCAGGACCTTTAGGGTAATTATACATTTGGTTCACAATTTGAAGGTGTAGATGATATTATTAGCAAATTCAACACAACTTTAAATTTTAAATGAAGAACTTTTCTATAATTAATAGCTTAACTATCTTTTCATCATTGCAGTTTGTCAGCTATTTTAATGTACTAATTTATGCTGCTTCTCACTGTGTGTGACAGGAAGTCAAGTAGACACTGGGTTGACTGCATTTTTAGGATTAGAGTCTTCAAAATTATTTCTGTGCCAGTGTTAACAGAAGACTGGCCTAGTCAAGGCTACGTTAGCCGGCTAATAAGTTGAGTCTGAAATGGAGCTTTCAAAACACTGTGATGTTTGAAGAGTGAAGAGCATATCACTGGTGCTTTTAACCAAGGGGAACCAAAGGAGAGCTGTCCTGAGTATCTAGACTTTGGAGAAATAGTTACTTTCCAGAACATTCTAAATGACTCGTGCTGACACAGAAATGAAAAGGAATGAGTGGACATTGTTGATTTGCCGAATCAGAATAGAGACTAATGAAGAGCCTGTGGGTGTGGCATCTACATGTAAAATAAGTGGTCTAAGAGCCCTGGGCTCAGACCGGAAAGTCAAACAGAGGTCTCTTGACCCACCTCTTTCCTGCAGAGATGAAGAAACTTAGACGGTATTTGACTTACACAGAGAATTGGGATTTACACTCCTGGCTTTTACCTAGTGTTCGGTGTCCCTTTCCTGTCCCACTCCCAAACAGGTGCCATTGAAGGAATTGGCACATTGTCATACCATTATTCCTTCTGATAACTTTCTTCAGTGATTGCCTTTGAGCTGTTGTGGAGGAGTTGAAAGAAAGCTTGTGGGCCTTGAGCATTGAAGCCCAGACGATTTGAGCTACAGGGAACAATTTTGTTGGGCCTGTTAAAAAAGACTGGTCTTTTGAAAAAACACTGTCAGACTAGGTTTAAGGGAGTTTATTTACAAGAGTGACCCAATTAGATGGGTGTTTGGTTGTTTTTAAAACCCCTCTGGCTGCAATATGGAGAACAGACATAGGGAATCAGTGGTCGCTGAGAAATCAGTTGAAAGGATGGTATGTTAGAAGAGACTTGTACAGTGGGAAAGAAGAAAGTCTGAATAGGAGTTGCTCTTAGGTCTTTTTCCTTTTCTGTACAGATTGAAGCATTAATAGGATAGTATTTGGTGAGCTGATTTTGATTCCATGTGTTTACTCTTGTTACTGGCTGCCATTATACCGTTAACAGATTATCTATCTGTTGTGAATCTGAAGAGACTTGATGCATTGTATGTCTCGTGATTATCAAGTGTTTGCTTGGGAATGTCACTTAAATTTCTGTGTAATATTTGCAAAGCCAAATTTAACATTACATAAGTCGACTTAGGCGCTGTATCAACCTTTAAATTTATAATCAGAAATATTTCATGCTATGTAGTTTTACAGCTTAATAAATAAGGGAATAATAAGGTGGCATTTGAAGGTCCTATGGCATTTAAAAGTGTTATTATGTAGGTTGAATTCTTGACACCTCCAGGCTTATATAACTTTCTGAATTTGATGAGGGATTAGAATTTATAGCTCCTAATTACAGTATCTTCAACCTCAAATAGAGATGGTCATCCCCACTTCAGTGCCTGCACCTTCACCTCATGCCCCTTTCCTCCACTGGGCCTCACCTTCAAGGACTCTGTGCCTTCTCATAACATGTCATTCATCTTGGATCTCATGCACAAGTGCAAATTCCATGCATGTTTCTCTTAGGTAATTTCTTTTCAGAAGAAATTAGAGAGGAAGGAAAATCCTTTTAACATTTACGCTGGTTTTGATTTTCACAGACTAAGTGATCGTATAGTTAAAAGCATTTCTAGACAAAAATTGTATTCCATTTTATTCCATTTTTCAGATATATTGAGCACTTACATACTGTTCCTTATTTAAGTTCTTTAACATAAGGTAATTCAGTGCTAATGATCTATATGTGATCTGTTGGTATGCTTTTAAAATTCAGTGTTGTCGAACAGGCAATAAGGAAAAACATAGTTATTGAGTCATTAACTTTAGAGTTAGGTTTATAGACAGAATGATTGAAACTTTTTTTTATTTTCTTCCCACTTTAATGGGGGTAAGGCATCCAGGTCAGCTTGTCCATATTAACTACTGACTTAGGTTCCCCCAGCAAATACATTGTAAATTTAAAAATAAGCAACAACAAAACAGTTCTCCACAGTGGGTGAAGAACAGCAACCCTTTTCTCGATTGTTGAGAGGTTTATGAACTGATAGTTTTGTGTCGTCAAATATTCTTTTGTTTCTGGAACACCAAGGTGTTGGTTTTGGCTTGTGGACCTTCAGAAAGACGTGTTATTAGGGGAGTACGTGGTGCCAACTTTATTGAAAACAACGATTTTATTTTGCTAAGGCACTTCCCTTGACGAAGATGCAGGATCACAGTGACCTGCTTGATTCTGCTACACTCCTCCTTCCAAAAGAGAGACATGGAAATTTTTGAGATGGTAGAACTCTTCGTATTTCAGAGTCTGCTTTCAAAGGACATACTGTGTCCTTTTTTCATTTTTATTGTACTTTACAATTGACACCAGAAATGCAAGTGTTAAGCTAATGAAAGCTTCTGAATGTTCAGTGAATGTAGAGGGCTGGGAATTATAGGAGCTACTTGATTTTCTTTGTCTAATAATTATAATGGTCTTTGTGTAAATGGGGAGGCATATGCATATGAGGTGCGCATGTCCAAATGGAGGCCAGAGCAAGATGCTGGGTGTCTTCTTCTGTCAGACTCTGTCTCATTGCCTTGGCCTCTTGCTGAGCTGGAAGCTTGCCATTTCAGCTAGGCTGGCTGGCTAGCTGGTCCATTTTCTCTACCTCCTATGTTGGAGTTAGATGCATGCGCAGCAAAATCATGCTTGGTATTTTTATGTGGATGCTAGGGAGTGGAACTCAGGCCCTCTTGCCTGCAGAGCAAGCAGTCTACCCACTGAGCCATCTCCTCAGCCCGTGAGGAGGGTCTTAAGATTTTAAGGGTAGACACAGTAATTTATTAGTTTGGGGTTTTTGGTGGTGATGGTGGTTGGTATGTGTGTGTGTGGAGGGGAGGGTGGTTAGGAGGCCAGAGACCAATGACAGATACCATTACTTAAGAGCCATCCATCCATCATGTTTTTTTGAGACAAAGAAGCCCCAAAAGCTACCTGTCTCTGATTCCCCAGCCCCGGGATTACGATTAGGCACCGCCATGCTTGGCTTGTTCACCCTGGTTCAGACTCAGCTCCCAGGCTTTCCTTCATAGCAGCCCTTTCCCAGTGGAGCAGCTTCCTCTCCAGCCCCACTATACAGTTCCTATTACCATTTAACTCCCATCCCCTTCCCACTGGCCTCCGCTGCCTGATGGGCATCCCTTTGCCTCTGTTTCAGAACTCAGGAAAGGGAACATTAGCTGTCTCTTCACCCCTTCTCCGCCTTGGAACTCGACAATCATAGTGACTGGCACACAGCTGGTCACTGAGCTGGCTGTGTCTTTCTCCTTCATCTCCCTGAGACTCCCCTGAGACTTTCAGTCTCTGTCTTCTAGATCTTCATTTGAGCTTTTAACGTATTTGAGACTTTTAATGCCTATACTCCCACGGTTCCCTCTCTTTCCTCCTGGCCGCCCTCCCTTCATAGCTATCCTGAATGGACTGACCTGTACTTTTCCATTTTCTTAAGTCATGATGCCGTTCTTGCTCTCTTTTCTGTTTTTCCTACCAACCATGAGTTTCCTCTTCCTCTGGTATCCTGACTTCTGATTTGGTCATCTCATAAGTGTTGGGATTCCTAAAAGTCATATCTGGACCTCTTTTTTCCCATCCTTACATAACTTCTTTCACCATTTACTTTCTTGCTTTCTTCTCCTGTAGCCTCTTTGTAGAATTGCTCCCCTCTCTTCCCCAGCCGTATTTGAACACTGTTTGAACTCAGTAGGTACAGGGAGTTAGGAGTCGGCACTGTTACAGCTAACCTGATGAACAATACTGTACAGCTACACTCAGCATGAGAGAAGTTCAGTGTTTCCAGAACAGAGTGAGGGAGGGAGACTGTACAGAATCAAGAGAAGTTCAGTGTTTCCAGAACAGAGTGAGGGAGGGAGACTGTACAGAATCAAGAGAAGTTCGGTGTTTCCAGAACAGAGTGAGGGAGGGAGACTGTACAGAATCAAGAGAAGTTCGGTGTTTCCAGAACAGAGTGAGGGAGGGAGACTGTACAGAATCAAGAGAAGTTCGGTGTTTCCAGAACAGAGTAAGGGAGGGAGACTGTACAGAATCAAGAGAAGTTCGGTGTTTCCAGAACAGAGGGAGGGAGGGAGACTGTACAGAATCAAGAGAAGTTCGGTGTTTCCAGAACAGAGTAAGGAGGAGACTACAGAATCAAACATTCTGGTTGGTGGAGAAACTGAGGGGATGACTGAGATTTTCAGTTTGGTCTTTTGAAGATTTCTAACTTAGAGAATGAGAGAAATGAGTGGAACTTTCAAAGATGACAGTTCTGTCTTTGAACATGCAGAGGTGGGAGGCTCTGTTAGTCTTTAACTGTTCATCTGAATGTGTGAAGTCCAGAGAGAGGGCTCACATGCACATGATGAACTTGAAAGGAACACCTGTGCAGACAGGCGTGCAACACGAGTGCACATAGCATAGCACGCGAGAAAGACTAACATCACTCCTCCTCCTAGTAACTGATGTGTTCCCGTCCTCTCTGGATGTTTCCTACATCTCCATGTCAGTGTGGTTGTAGCCAGGACAGATTGTGTGGAGGCCTTTAATGTGCTGCCATCTTTTTCCTTTGTCGTTATTCACATCGATTATAATGTCTGGAATACCCCATTACCCTTCTGGTGAATTCCCCTTTTTATCCTCGCTTATTTGTGTACACACACACACACACACACACACACACACACACACACACTCCCCTCCGTCCGAGACGCTGCAGGGAGGTGTGTTCCTTCTTTCTCCGTTTCTGCAGCACCTTACAGCGGCACCTTTTGGCTCTGTGGCTTTTATATGTCTAGCCCGTTGCCTGCAGACAGTACCCCCTGTGAACTTACAGTGCGTGGTGGCAGGTTTGGTGCCAAATCTACTTCCTCAGCAAGGTCATTGGAACTTTGGTGAGATGCTTTATAAACACTCAGCTCACTAAAGTGTAGTGAAAAGTTAACTTGAACCTAATACTTAACTCTATTCATATTTAAACATGACTTTTTAAAAGTCTGGGAAGAAAATCCATCAGGATTCTTTGTTGTACTTGGTGAGTTCACTAAAGGAAAAACAGTAAATTTAAACCAGCTGTGCTACCCTGTATTGCTGCTCGTCTTATTTTATTACATAACAGAACGTAGAAAAGGTGTTGCTTTCTGCTTTACCACTAGGTGGCTGAACTGCATTGCTCGGGAAAAGAAGTAAAATCACTTGAAGTAGTTCTGTGCACAACATATAACAATATATTTTCCATTTGGCAAACGATGCATGTACCTCTGTATACACATAAACATACATGCTGATACATGTACACACACATACTAATGTACATATAAATAGTTTTGAGTATCAGAGTTAGTTAGAATTCAGAATTGTTTCTTTAAAATCCATCAAAATTATGGCCTTGCATGCTTTTAGCTCCATGTGTAAGATTTCTTGTGTATGATATATAAGACTAGCACATTTTAAAAATGTGATCTTGCACAGAGTATGCACAACCATAAGCTCTGAAGTCTCCACAGACAGTCTGAGGTGAGTGTGGCCCTGTTGTAGCCTACCATCAGCTGTCACGTGAGAACATCGCTTCCGTTAAACATCTTTTCAGTCTCTTCCGGTCAAATCATCAGCTATCAATAAGTACTTCCTCCTTTGTTGATGGTTTTTGTTGTTTACCCCATGAGGTATCGCCATTTATCAGGTGTCAAAAACACTCAAATAACAGCAGTTTTGTGTGACTCAGGGTGGTCACTTTCTTATTAGGAATGACTTTCATTTCTGTGTTCTCTACAGTAAACCTGAGAAGTACCATGGAGAAGCCTTTCAACTTAACCTTGATACTTGTCTGTCTGTCTTCTCTGGAATTTTGTGGGTGATATGTATACAGAAATGTAATTTGATAAAATGGAGTTTGGAGGGGATAGGCCATGTGACATACCAAATGTTTTTCCAGCTACTTTTCATATAAAGTGACACACACAGTGTTTGGAAAATGCAGGGTGCATCACTGAACATAATCTGTGGCTATCTAGAGGGCTTATTTCTAGACTTGATGATGTGCTAGTTGAAATGATAGAAGAAAGAGATGTTAAAGCATAGCTTTCCAGTTAGCGCATATTAATGATATGTCTTGTCTTTTCCCTGGACAGCATTTTTGTTTAATTTCTTTATTTTGTATGTGCGTGGTGTGTGTGTATGTGTGTGTGTGTGTGTGTGTGTATACACATATGTGTGTGTTTATATAGGTATATGTGTGTATGTGTGCAGATACCTGTGTACATGTGCATGGGGGTCAGAGGTCAACCTCAGGTATATTCCTTAATCATTCTCTACCATGCATTTTGAGATAGGGTCTCTGCATCTGGAGCTCACTGATTTAGCAAGGATGGTAGGCCAGCCCCATACAGCTGTGCACCACTGCCTTGGGACCTTCTGTGGATGTTAGGGATCCAAACTCAGGTCCCCATGCTTATGTAGTAAGCACTTTACTGCTGGGGCATCTCCCAAGACCAGCAGTTATATTTGATTATGTACTGGTAATGTTAATGTTTAATGAAAATACGTAAAATTGTGAAATCAGTGGTGTGGTAAACATGTTTAATATTGAAAAAAAAAACAGTAAACTATCTGAAGTGATAGTTTTGGCTAAACTAAAATGCTGTCTCTAAGCCTTGATCTCCTTCCGTTCCAAACACTGCCCCTGGTGACCGGCTTTCTTCTCCAAAGTATACATGGCCTTGACTCCTTTTCCTCCTTGAACTCTGACAGCACATTCACCCAACACCTCGTCTCTTTGCTACAGGTGATCATGTTCATGGTTTGGAATGCTCATGTAACCTTAAGTCTCCTAGCAAAATGCTAATTCGAAAAATACACAGAACTCTGTATTTGCTTAAAAGATGCCAGCACAGTGAGGCAGTGTTCAGCAGTTTGAAAGTTCACCGTTCATGTGTGTGTTTGGTAAATTGACAGGTTGATTTAATTAGGGAAGGGAGAGGTTCTCCCTGAGAACTCCATGGGTATTTCTGATGGTGAATTAAAAAATTCCTTATTTGCTCTGTTTTATTTTATCCATCCGTCTAAAAATAAAGCCACATTTAACTTGTTTATGCCTCAGGATTATTAATTAAGAGATTCTTCTCTTACCAAACATGCCATACTACATTCCTCAGCTTGGTGGTGATGCATTGAAGATGAAGAAAACTAATGATTTAGAAAATAAAATACCTTTTTTTCTTGAGTAAGCAATATAAACACAAGACAACAGTCAGGTTTTTCAAGCCAGAAAACAACCTTTAGCAACTACGTTGTTCTTTCTCCATTTCTTTTACTCCCTGTTGACTAGGAAAGGGACTGACAAAACAAAACTTAGTTTGGTCCTTGACTGGATATGTACGGATTTCCTGTGTTGGCAGCTGCCTGCGATGTGGCATCGAGGGCTCTTTCTCATTCAGATGGGTTGTAGGTTATAGAGTTTTCATGGCTTTAGAGCTCAAAGGACAAACAGACTTGAATATTGTACAGTTTCCTAAAATTTCCAGACTACTCTACACATGGGATAATCTGAGAGACAGTCTCTCTTACTATACATGACAAACTTGGTTAGTTAGCGCTTCCCATGGGTAGTTCTTGTCACTCGCTACCACCAGGCACTGTTAGGAGACCCTCTGAATGACCAGCGTGAATCAGCATCTGTGCAAAACCATCTTTTTAAAATAAATAATATGCAATATAATCTACAATTTAAGAACCTTGAAATGGCCTTTTAAAAGATAAAGTAGCATTAGAAGCAATTTAAATTGATTTTGAACCAATAAAAAAATCCCAGATGCATTTACCCATCAATAATCCAATTCATCAGTGAAATAACATGTGAATGGTGATCCATTACCACATGGGCCCATTACATTAGAACAAGGCACATGCTCTTCTAGGAGCTAATGGTAAATAAACCACCTGTGCCTGTGCAGAGGAAATCATATGGTTCTACCCAAAAGCAAAAAAAGTAGTTTGTTCTATAGGTAAGGTAATGTAAGGATTCCCAAGATGTATAAATTTTAAAACCTCAGATGCACAGATATTTGCATTAATGTTATCTTTTTATAAAATGGAATGAGGATGGGTAAGTATGCAAAGAAATGCTGACAACATATCCAAGAAATTGAAAGGTTTTAGGGATGAGAATGTGCCAGAAAGAAATTGCATTCATTTTAACAAAGTTCAAGGATAGCTTTTACCTCCTGTAATGAAATATCATAATAATAACCAATCTACTTACTATATAGTTGCTTAAAATTCTTGAACTGGTTTAAATATGAATATTATTTACTTTTGAAAAAAACAGCATCATTGATATCCTGTTCACTGTCATTTCTCATTCAGGAAAATAGTGAAGTTTTTCTCTTTGATTCCTGGTTTAGCTCTTCAATTTATGGAGTTGTTTTTTGTTTTTGTTTCCTACTGAGTCGATCTGATTTTCTGTCAAAACTTTCTCATTTAACTGGTTGAGAGTTTTGTTTGTTTGTTTGGTTTTTTTAATACTACATTGAAACTTTGGGATTTCATGCTATATTGTATGATCCCTACTTTTGAGACTGTCATATTATCCATAGTGTATCTATTAAAGAATTATAGTACAAAGTAGAATGAACTGTGCTTTTAAAGGGCACAAGTAATGTGAGAGAAGGAAAATGAAGTGCTGACTGAACATGGATGGAGGAGCTCTGTGGAAACCTTCATGGAGATAATGGGATTAGAGATGCCCAGAAAGATGAATGTGGTCAGGAAAGAGACAGGACATAGGTCAGATGGGATGACACTAACCATCATTTCAGCATGCCTCCATAGTGTTTGCTTTTAAATTACATTTGACCTTAAATAAGAGTTTCATTTCAGAGTAAAGTCAAATGTATCTGTAGATGGAAGACGGTGTTGGTCAGATGCAGTAGCAGTGGGTTTTCAATCCTCCCTCCCCGCTGTGGCCTAGCACAGTACACCTCTTCTCGGGCCCAGGTTCCCTCCCGGACTACAGTTTGTATAACAGCTGCTGCAGGACTGAGCTGCCGGCTCCATAATAGGAAGGCCTGCTGCATCGTCCCATCACAAACTGCATCTGGGCCCTGCTCTGTTTTGTTTCTTTTTGCCTCTGGGATATTCATGGTGCAGCACCACCTCCCTTCCACCAAACGGGGGAGGAGGTACTAGTATTGGGCGCACTAGTATTGTTTAGGAGAACGTAGAAGACAAGAACAAAGCTAAACTTAATTATAGGCACCCTAGATTTTGCCCCACCCCACCCCAGTTCCCCTTACCTGTTTTCTTGAATAATTTGGTTTAGGAACAAGTTCAAGTTTCTTTTGAACTAACTGTTGAGAATGTCTGCCCACGTCAGAACAGTGAGTTGTGAGAGTAGCTGTTTAGTGGAAGCCCAGACAGACAGCCTTGTGGGCCTCCTCCTCACTTCCACTCTCTGGCTGCTGCCGGCTTGGAAGGTCAGGCAGTAGGAAAATAGAGTGTGGCGACAGGTTCAAAGAGCTGAAACTGGTGAAAGGAATGTCTGCCAGAATCCAATATTGAAATATTAAAACCAAATTGTTTTTAAATTCAAAAAAGATTAGCATGCATTGTTGAAGAGATTTGAGTCCAATGGGGGATCAAGTGTAAGTGAAATTTCATTTTTTTAAAATTTTCAGTAGACTAACAAGAAAGTCCATGAAGGGAGAGCATCTCCCTGCCCTCGTAGAATTTGGAATTCTTTCTCTTACCCAAATAAATGAATGAATGAAGAAAGGGGGGAAAAGCATTGATGTAAATGAAAATGTTGAAGTGATGAAGGAGGAGGAAGACGGGAGCCACGTCATTCAGAGAAACTAAACTCTACAGGGCCAGAAGAGTCTAGCTGTCGTGGCCCAACTACCGAGGCTCTTTCCAAAAGGCTTTTCATCCTTGACTTCCACATCCTTTAGCCTACTGAGAATATTAAAGAGCAAAACCTAAATGCATCGTCAGTTGTGGGACCGTTCAGAAAAATGAAAAGCATAGTTTTCTACATGTAGTCTCATATTTTCATTTCTAGTCTTAGCATTTCCCACTTTTTTTCCCTTAAGCACATCTCATTGACAACTTGAGACTCAAGAAAGCAATTCTTCTAAAATGTCGAGAACTTTTTAGTCTCAATAGCTGTAACCAATTCAGATTACTCTACTGCAGGTTGTGTGTTACCTAATGTCTAGAAGTCATGCTACAGACAATCCCTGCTTCCTGGGAGACGTTGATACCGAATACTGTAAAGGGAAACCTCGTTGGGGGGCCAGACATTCCGACACCAGCTTCCTCTCTAGTCCTGCACGTCTGCTGATGCTTTCTCCCTTCATTTCCATTGTCTCCTCCAACTTCTCTTGCAGTCCAGAAAAAAACATGTTGCTGGTCAATGATCTGCTTTCTTTTTTAATCATTACTTAATGAAGACCAAAAGGTTCAACTCTATAGTGGTCTTATGAGACACAGAGAAAAGTATTCCACTTTTTTTCTTAAGAAATTTTTTATTCATTTTATATACCAATCACAGATCCCCCTCTTCCCTCCTCCCGCCCCTCTAGCCTCCACTTTTTAAAAAACATGCGCCCTGTGTCCTCTCTGAAACTGTTTAAATTGTTGCAGCTAGTGTTCATGCCCTGTTTTCTGTCTGTTCACATTGTGACCGTGTAAGCCAGTTGTCACATTTGCATTTTCTCCTACCTGTGTCTGCTGAGAGTCCCTGCGTGCTTGTCTGCTTCTCTTACAGCAAGGGGCAGCTTTGCCGTGGTGCGTGGGCTTCTGCACAGTCAGAAGTAAGGATGTTGAGGGCGGTGATTCCAGGAAGGGTCAAAGCCATCCACTATTGCAGAGCCCCACGGTTGTTTCTGAACTTTGAGCTTTTTATACAAAGCCCTGCTGAATCATGTTCTGGCTACTGAGCGATGGTCTGCCTTCTGATTCACTTCCAGGAGAGAATCAATTTCTGTTGTTTCCAGCAGCCGGTGACTGTGAGACGTGGCTGGGGATTGGGGAGTCTCACTTGCTTGATCCCATTGTGTTATTGTAAGGACGGAATGACACCTTGGCACAGACTCTTAGTGGGACTTTTAATTATTAGATCTAAAGGATGTTTCTGTTTCAAAGGGGGAAATTCCTTTGTGTATCTGCCTACTAGCCAGTGATGCTAGCCAGTTTCCACAGATGGCTGTCTCCTATGCCATCCCCTGCCATCAATGCTGTTTTTGAGGTATTTGATGACATGAGACTATTTTGTAGTTTTATTGATTTTTTTCTATATTACTGTCTTTTAAAATTAACCCAGCTTTGTATTTACTCATAGCAAAAATCAGAAAAATGTGATTTTCTTTTATCTAGAGAGAAAAAGCGTTTATTATGGAATCTTCAGTCCTATTCTTTTCTTGCATGCTTCTTCCCACCGATTTGATAATTTGCTCCTCTGTGATTACCCATTTTCAGGCCATTCCTTTGTCCTATACTGTGCAGTAGTCAGAAAGCATCCAGCATTCCTGAATGCCGGAATACCAGTGATGGCGTAACATCATGGCTGCCTGGCTGTAGTTAATTTACCAACTTATTTAATCTCTGTCTAGGGTTCCAGCCCATGTAGTTTTTTATGTAGTTTTTTATACTCATGTCCTTATCTCCATGAATAAATACAAAACACTCATTTAGAAAATAGTTCAATGGTAGTCTAAGTCCATGGGAAATTTATACCAAGTTTTCATCTTTGCCTTTGTTTTTTGAGACAGTCTCTTTCTGTAGCAGGGGCTGACCTAGAACTCGCAGAAGTGTTCCTGCCTCAGTTTCCCAAATGCTATGATTACAGACGTGAGCTAATGGTCCAGCTTCCTGCTGAATTCATGGGGATTTTCTCTCATTTGCATCTAGTAGTTAGAGTATGTGGAAGAAAATGTGATTCCCTGCAGTCGGCCTCATTGAGGGCTTTCTGGAGAAGAGGAGCACTTGGGCCCGGTGGGTCATGGCACTTGTTCTGCAGAGCTCTCATGAAGGGGGAGAGAACTGACTCAGCACAGTCCTCTGACCGCCACACATGTGCCGTGACATGCATGCACACACAATCATGCACTCACACGCATAAGATAAGAATAGCCTTCTTACAGACGAAAGGGCTGAACTGAGTGTGTGGTTCTGATCCTGAATTGAGAATTATTTTTTCTTATGGCAGTTGAAACTTTCTTTCCTATCTGAATGTTGTTTAATTGTGCTGGAATCTGCTGTGTGTGAGGTTTGCTGTAGAACTTACAAAGATGAGTGAGAAAATGCTTGCTTTCAAGATTAAATCACACTTGGACCAGTCAGAACATTCAGTTACCCTTAAATCAGTATTCGCACACCTTTACCACCCATGACTTTCATGTGTAACAAAATGCACCTTGGTATTCCGAAAGCATTTGTAAAATTAGCTCAAGTATTTCTGACCTTCAAAGGCAAGAAGGGTGACCTAAATATCTAATTGACTCCTCGAACTGTACATATTTATGTACTTTGAGACACACGTACAGTGTGCGATGATCAAAACGTTTTGATTGGCACGTCTCTCACCTCAGACACTTACCATCTTCCTGTGCCACCACACATACCCCGGACCTGTCACCATCCTCTGCCGTCCCCCTTTGACCCTTGTCCTGCCTGTGAGACCAGCTCTTTTTAACTTTAACTTTGACGTCTGGGAACATGCAAACAGTCTTTCTGTGCTTTCCTCCCAATAAAGAAAATGTGAAATATATATACAGTGAATTCTTTTTCCACCGGAAAGAAGCTACGTCCTATGCCAAAGAACGGGTGCAGCTGGAGATCGTCGTACTGAGGGAGTCTGTGATTCCGACTTTTATGGAGATACATAGACTCATGCATGAATATAGGATGTGAAAGCAGAAGCCAAACTGTCTAAACAACAAAGGGATATCAGGGAGGGGCGCAGAGAAAGGAAGGGCCCGGCTTAATTGGGAAATCAGCTCGGTGTGTATTAGATACTCGTATGAAAATGCCCATACGGAATAGCACACATTGAAAACTTTTTAAAATTAAAAAGTACGTAATTTTGGCTTCACTTAATTGTAGAATTTTGTATGATGAAATTCAGATACGTTAGGAGTTAATATTTTTTCCCTTTTTTTTCCTTAGCCCTGTACTGTCCATCGGTGGCTTCTTTTGAATCATTCATAAACGATATTTATATTCAAGGGCTTACCATGTAGGACTTACTTAGAAAATGCAACAATTTGGGCCTTTTTTGTTTGTTTCTTTTGAGACAGGATGTCTCCATTTTGTAGCTCTGGCCATGTTGGACTGGCTGTGTAGACCAGGCTGGCCTCAAACTCACACAGATCCACCTGCCTCTGCCACCCGAGGGCTAGGGTTAAAGGCGTGTGCCACCACACCTGCTGGCCCATTGTTGATTAATTACTTCACAGAACTGCTGAGCTGTGATATGGACGTGATATTTAACTCAATTGGAATATGAAAAATTATACTGTGGTGTTTTTTAACAATTTTTTGGTTTTTGTAATTATAAAATAATTACATCATTTCCTCCTTTTCTTTCCTCCCATCTACCCTCCAATGCACCATCCTTGCTGTCTTTCAAATTCATGGCCTCTTTCTTAATGTATGTATGTGTGTGTGTGTATTCCTAAATATATATATATATTTCTAAATACATAAATACTACCTGATAAGTGTGTTGTTGGGTTTTTTTGTTTGTTTGTTTGTTTGGTTTTTCAATACAGGGTTTCTCTGTGTAACAGCCCTGGCTGTCCAATAAGTGTTTATTTTAAAAAATATTTTTCCTTTGGCTTCTTTCTGGAAGAATGTTTTCTCTAGGGCGAGAAGTTTAAGTTAATTGTTCTTTTTTTGCACTGTCTTCTTTTTCTGTGTGCTTGTTGACAAGCCTGTGCTCTAATTGTTCTTCATTTATTTTTATGCATATTGGTGATTGGCCTGTGTGTGTGTGTACGTCTGTGTGAGAATGTCAGGAACTTGGAGTTACAGACAGTTGGGAGCCTCCTGGTGGGTGCTGGGAATTGAACCCAGGTCCTCTGGAAGAGCAGCCAGGGTTCTTAACCTCTGAGCCCTCTCTCCAGCCCCCCTAATTGTTTTTAAAACCATGATCTGTTTTGCCCAGACAACTTCTTTATCTACTTTAGGTTTTTACTCTGATATACGTTAATATCATTGATTTTCTTTGTCTTCCTTGGTATTCTCAGGACTTCTCAAATGTGTATGTAGCACAATCCAGTAGTTTGGGAAATTTCCAAGCCATTGTGTCTAAGGCTGCCACATCTGTCTCTTTTCATTAAGCCAAAATAGCCTTAGAATGGGGGATTTCTTTTATTCCCCAGTACAGCCCTAGACCTGTAGTAGACATTTAAGAGATTATTGAATGAAAGTTAATTTAAATGCAAATTACCTGTTATATAATTGTTGCCACTGTTACAGCTTTGCATATTTTAAAGGTGTAATCACTGGGCTTATTTGGCAATTACTCACCAAGATTATTTTAAAAATACACATTTGAAATCAAATAAATATGTGGTGTTTGCTCAGGCTTTGAAGAGCTTTGTTTTGTGCACAGACTTTGAGCTCAGGAATTAGGACTAGACACTGTTCCAAAAGGTCATTTGTAATCTAGTTACCAGAAATTTAGGATTACTTTATAAAAACAAGTCATGCTGTGTGCTAGTGGTGATGAAAGTGGTTACTGTTGTGATGATAATCAGAATTCGGAAGTAGATTTTCGAGGAGGTCCTGGGATTGGGAGTGACCTGGTGTGACGATGCAGGGAGGTCCTGGGGAGGGAGAGGGTAGACTGGCGTTATACAGCGAGGTGGTCCAGGCAGCACAGACAGAGGATACTTTAGTCCAGTGGTCCTCGACCTTCCTGATGCTGTGAACCTTTAATACAATTCTTCATGTTAGGGTGACCCCAACCATAAAATTGTTTTGTTGCTGTTTCATAACTAATTTTGCTGCTGTTATGAATCGTAATGTAAATATCTGATAATGCGACCCCTGTGAAAGGGTCATCCAACCTCCAAAGGGGTCTCAACCCACAGATTGAAGCCACTGCTTTGGGCTGTGTTTGACTGTGCTGAATTCTCTCCAGTATCCCCTGTTCTTTTCCACTTTGCTCTATCTGCTGTTGCTGGTGTACATGGGAGCTTGAAAATGAATGTAAAACTCTTAGATCCTTACGGCTTTTTCTCGTGGTGTGAGCAGGGGCCCTCGCTGGCCACTGGTCATGAAGACTCCTTGGACAGTGATGTGTGAAGATGTGGGTTCTCAGGCGAGTGTTCTAATGTTGGAAAGGAGAGGGAGAGCTGATTCTTGCGCAGTACTGTTACTTTAGTCCACAAGTCTTGAGCTCCTTTTTTTATTCCTTTCTGTACATCAGATAGATATGAAGCATCTTCAAACATTGCCAGTCTGTGAACATACTCCACAAAATGCAGTGAGTCACAGAAATTTTAAAAATTTTCTTGATTTTCATAGTCTAAAGTTTTAGGCTTAATGAAATAAGTCCATCTTTTTGTTAAAGATTGCTTTGAAGATCATCATTAATGGGTTATATTATTTTCCTTAATATTTATACTTCATAAAGATCTTAGTTTTTCTTTATGTAAATGGTAGTTTGGTTATATAAGAACATTTTAGTTGCTGAGGGCATTTAAAGTATTTCTAAGGTTTATGTGTTGTGGCATCAAAAATACGGAAAAACAGTTCTGTGTGTATGTGTGTGTTATGTGTACACGTATGAGGGGGTGTTCACAAGGTCAGAAGACAGTGTCATGTCCCCTGGAGCAGGAGTTACAGGCAGTTGTGAGCTGCTTGACCTGGATGCTGGGAGCCAAAGTCCTCTGTAAGAGTAGCGAGTGCTCCTGCCCGCCGAGCCGCCCCTCCTGCCTTCCTTCATTTCCAAGTGAGATGAGCTGGATGATTTCAGGCTTTGCTGGCAGCCACTTTGCCTTGGAGTCACACTGCAGGGTAGGAAGCCAGTTAGGATAAAGTTCATCTTTATGTCTTGAGATGTCCTGCTGTTTAAACACAAGACATTTCATTAGACAAGTTCAGTTCACAAATAGAATTGTCTGGGGTGAACCTGTAGAATTAATTATTTTTTATGTTCTTGCATAGTTTTTTAAATCCAGATTTTATGGTCTTTGTACTTTCTTTTTGGGCTTTAATCTGTAATTCATTATGGGGATAAATTAAATACAGTGGAGTAAAATTAATAACTCAGAACACTGTATAGGAGTATAGGCCATGGCCCCTAGCAGTATAATCTGAGAGTAAACTGGGCATGCTCCTGACTTCATGGGGACTGCTTTCCACTCATTTGCAGTTCCTAACAGGTTTTGTTTTAAAGAGCAGCAAATTTGAAAATTGGGTGGGAGAGGGGGACATGATTAAAAATAAGAAATTAGAACATTTGCCTTTAATGACTGAAAACTGGAAGAGCTTCAGCCCCCTGGGTTAGGAACACCCTGACAGTTCTTCCAGGCCAAGTGATTTTTCGACAATGGAATAAAATACTACAGTGCTGTGCTGTTAAGAGGGGAGACAGTCTGGCCATCCCCGCAGAGCAGTGAGCTGCGTTCACACTGAATGTTCTAGAGAGCGGTTGAAGGTGAGTGAGCGCCTCGATGTGTGGGAGAATTGAGACACTGGGAGAGCACCCTTTGCAGCTTTCCCCACACATATTGGATGTGTTGTCATATAAAATGCTTGTTTTAAGATAACCCCTGGATTGAGAGGAAAAGATAATCTACAGAGATCCTGAATACCCTTCACCCAGTTCTTCTTGTGGAACATCTTGGTCCGTACCCTAGATGCTACTGTGAACGACCCTGCAGAGCCCTTTCGTTCCAACAGCTTTTCCCCTGAGTGGCCTTTTCTGTTCCAGGATATTAGTCTCCTCTGGTCTGTGACAGTTTCCCATTCTTTTCTTATTTCTCATGACCTTGACAGTCTAGAGTGCTGGCCAGGTATTTGGTAAACTATCCCTCTGTTTGGGTTTGTCTGATGTTTTCCCCATGACTAGACTGGAGTTGTTGATTTGGAAGAATACATCCCCAGAGGTGAGGTGCCCTTCTCATCACCTCGTCCCAGGGATCCCAGCTGTCAGCACGTCTCTGCTAACATTAACACTGAGGATCTAACCGACAGAGCCTCCACTGGGCTTCTCGACTGGGAAGCTAATATTTTCTGGGCTAGAGAGACTGTCTAGTGGTTAGGAGTACTTGCTGCCTCAAGAAGAGCCAAATTCAGTTTCAAGCAGCCACTTCAGATGGCTCACAACTACCTGTCACTCCAGCTCCAGGAGTTAAGACAGCCTCTTCTGGCTTCCGTGGACACCTGCACACGTGTGGCGTACACTCACAGACACTGGCACACACATGTAAATACAAACAAAAGGAGCCTCGAAGTAACTAGTTGTCATTTTCCAAACTCTACTCTTAGGAAGCAAGTCACCAAGTTCAGTTCACATTGGGAAACTGGACTCAATCTGCTGCCTGGAGTGGGAAAATAAAGTTATTTGATACGTTATAAGAAACGTTATGGATATATTGTTTTCACCTCCTTATTTTAGATAAAGCCTCATGTATCCCATGCTGGCCTCGATCTTCCTGATGCTAGGCATAAACATTAGCCTGGATTGAATAGTGCTGGGGATGAAACCCAGGGCTTGGTGTGTGCTAGGCAGGCACTCATCCAGGCTAAATCCCCAGCTCTTTTGACCCTACCAATAGGACTGTTGGCCAGAGTCAATTCTTTCCCTCTCTTTTCAGGCAAAATGTACTACGCATATTCAATGAAACAAGCAACTTAAAGATAACTGTGACTAAATGTAATGATTATAAAACTCAAATTGCAAGATTAAGTAGACAAATCATTACCTATTTTTACTTTTACTCATAGTAAACTCATGCCGAGACCCTCCCGTGAAGACGAAGTAGACCGGCGTTTCAGTCCTTTCTCTGTACTGTTTTCAGTGAGGTTTTCCTGAGCCACCTGACATTTTTACCACACAGTTTTAGTCTACTTCTAGTCTCAGGAATTTGTTTTGCATTTGTCTTTTGCTTAGCTTTGGTTTCACCTCTACCACCCCATTTTAATTGGCTGGTGACATGAGGTGTGGCTAATTCGGTCAAACTTTAGTCCTTTGATAGTCTGTTCTGTAACCACTAAGTGAGTCTTACTCAAATGTCAGGAGTTTCTTACCACTTTAAATCTAATCTAAAAAAATACTGCAAAGTCATGTTTTCTTTAAAAATATAATAACCTTTGGATTTATATTTCAAATGGTAGGATGTGGTCATGATAGTCACTTAAAGGATCATGAAAGATTTTGTGTGAAAATTAGGGAACCATGTTGGCTTCTAGGTGTAACAGATTTAGCCTTATTGAAGCATGACATTGTAGCTGCTTGTACTGCATACTGTTTGATGTAACCCTGCTGTGTATTTATATACACTTACAGAATTGCCACCCCACCAGGATACAGAACATTTCCAGAATGGTCCCTCCCACCTCCATTCCCGCAGCAATCGACACCAATCCTCTGAAAATCTAAATTAGTTGTGGTATTTATGTTTTCCTTGCTGCCTTTGTGGTTTTCTTCTTATAGTCGCTTTCAGCAGCTTGTCTATAATGTGGTAGATGTTGAGCAGAATGATGCTTATCTCTCCAGGACTTCTCTGGACATCTTGGGTCTGTGGTTGATATCATTCATTATTGTTTTGGAAAATTCTTGATTAGTGTGTCTTCAAATACCTCCTCCCTAATCCTTGAGTGTCATATAACTGGATGTGTGTTACGCCATTTGATAATGTCCTATAGCGTGTCATACTGGCCTCCTCATTCTCCCTGTGGTATTTTCTTCACTTTGTTCTTCAGTGTAGGAAAATTTGATTGACTCCTCTTCACAGTCCCTGGTAAATCCTTAGTTACATGAGAGGCCCATGAGCCCACTGAAGGAACTGCCCTCATCTCTGGGATCTGTCCCTCTCTGTTTTTGATACTTCCTGTTTCTGTACTAAAATAAACCATCTCAGTCATGTTCATACTTTTTATTGGATCCTTTAACACCTTAATCCTAGTCTCTTCTTGACAGATCCAAGCTATGAATCATCTCCAAGTCTTTTCCTTAACAGTGAGAGGCTTGAGGGAGTTGTTTGTTTAGTGCGTCAATCATAAAACTTCATTGAGTGCCAGGCCTGGTGTGGGCATCAGACACTGAAATAAGCACTGTTTATACTATGAGGTGAGCCGGCATCTTCTGTTAGGAGATCGCTAAGTGAAATATGAGGTTCAGTCAGTCTCACCGGGAGCTGACTGGGGCTGGCTTTTATACCTTCAGTGGACCATGGGGTTCCAGTTCCCCTGGTCCAGCGCCGCCACTGTTGGGTGCTCAGGCCTGATGTGCTGGATAGTTTCCCACCAGAACGGCTGCTCCGCTCTCACCATGAAGCTGGCCAGCACATCTGTAGCACTCACACATCTGTAGCACTCAAGTGTGTGTCTCTGGACTCACAGTCTTACCCAGTACGAGACCGCCACTGTGTGTCTCTCTCCTTTTAGAAGTACAGGCATGATGTGGTTCTGAGCTAGTAGCTAGGCTGGTCTTGGGGAGGCATGTGCCTGGATTTATGGGATTCTTCTGCGTTCCTGGTTTTCCTCCCTGTGATAGCCAAATGCTGCCTTTTGTTTATAGCTGACATCGGGCAGAGGTTTCCTGACCCCTTCCAGTAGCGGGTGACCTATACTTTGTATTGACATAGAATGTTTGGCCCACAGCTGTTTTGTGCCCAGGACAGAACTTTCATCATTCACCCCTTCAGAGTTCATCCTTTCAGGTCCCTGTGGACACTCACTGCCCTTCCTCCAGCTGCCTAACAGACTCACTTCATTATCATGAAGGAGCTGAGGAAGTAGGAGGCCTTTGTACTTGTCTCCCACAGAAACTTTTAAAACCAAACCTTCAGCCGGGCGGTGGTGGCGCACGCCTTTAATCCCAGCACTCGGGAGGCAGAGGCAGGCGGATCTCTGTGAGTTCGAGGCCAGCCTGGGCTACCAAGTGAGTTCCAGGAAAGGCACCAAAACTACACAGAGAAACCCTGTCTCGAAAAATCAAAAAAAATAAAAATAAAAATAAAAATAAAAAATAAAACCAAACCTTCCCACAAGAATGGGTCACCTTCTTGAAGCCCTGTGGGCTGGTGGACTTACTGTTCCCACCCAGAGGAGCTGATCCATCCAAGTCAGCCTGGTTTCTTGTCTGGTTCACTCTCATATGGTAGTCTAATTCCTCGGGGCTTGACATGTGGTCCAGGGTATGAAATGGCTTCTTCCAAGTTTCCTATACATGACAGCTGATTTCTGTTTGTTAATATAAATACCTTCCACCGTGTACTTACTAAACATTAATGGCAGTGTTAATCATCACCTTCCTGTCCTCAAATGGTTTTCAGATAGCGTCTATATTTGAAACCTCAACTTTGAAATGTAAGACATTTTGCTTACATAAATGGCCTCATTTAAAACATCTAAACAGACCTAAAAGTGGCATTATATTTTAAGTAACCACTTTAAATCTTTAACAATTTTGTTTAATTAGTCATTTACTTAAAAATATAAAAAATTGAGAATGTTTTGATTATATATTTATTTAAAGAAAGATAAGTAAAAAATAAAATAAATTAAAAATTTTAGAATGTGTTCCATCTAAGTATACATGGCTTGAAGCTGGAGAGATGGCTCATTGGATAAGAGCCCTTGTTGCTCTTATAGAGGACTTGGATTCTGTTCTCAGCACTAACATGAGCTAACAACCTTCTGTGACTTCACTTTCAGAGGACACAGCGCCCTCTTCTGACCTCTCTGGGCACTACATGCACATGGTGCAGACATACATACAGGCAAAAGACTCATTCATACACATAAAATAAGAACAACAACAAAAACAAAGCATACTATTTCTTAATTTGGTTAGAGTCAACTGTTTTTGTTTTATCAAGTTATTCCTCTACAAGAGGTTTTCTGTGCTTGTAACTATATAGTATTTCTGGAAAAGAAATCCCAAGAGTAAAACTAGGAGACATAAAAAATATTAAATGCCAAGGAAATTCATTAACAACGCGGTAAATCTGTGTTAGTAAAAGATAAACTTCAGCAGAGCCAGGTGGATCTCTGTGAGTTTGAGACCAGCCTGGTCTACAGAGCGAGATCCAGGACAGGCACCAAAACTACACAGAGAAACCCTGTCTCGACTTTACCTCATCACACTACATGCTGTCTTCCTGTCTGTCTGTGTGTCTCTGCAGCTCTGAGAACTGAATCAGTGTCTCAGGCATGCTGGTCAGGGTCCTGCTCCTAAGGGAGCTCTCAGCCCTTGAGAGAAGTATAAGAGAGTGAGATAGAGGATGAAGATGAAACAGCCATGCTTGTTTTAGAAGTAATGTGATCAAGATCTTGACTCTCCCTTTGATTACCAGCTACTTATTCTAATATGTCTTTGAAAATATTAATATCTACTGCTATCAGAGTGAAAAATCATCTATATGACAATCCAACCCACAAGAGCTTAAAGTATGAGAGAGAGAGAGAGAGAGAGAGAGAGAGAGAGAGAGAGAGAGAGCGCACATCAAGTTACCAACAGCCTAAGAAAATCTGCATCATGGGTTTTCTGCAGATTTTCTGGGAACAGAAGAAAAGATATGACTGGGAGAATATACTGAAAAGATTTTGTCAAAATAAAGCACACTTTGTCTTACATAGGAAATTTGGGAGTTAGAGTATCAGGTGCTGCCTTTTACCAGCTTGACCCTAGAATTTCTATTTTGAGAATGAACAATTTATTGCTCTATTTCACACCTGCCTTTCATTCTGAAATTTCCATGGAAAATACCATAATGTTCTTGAAAATGGTAATTTACTAATTAATATAGTTTGTAATATAGTTTTTATAATTGGGTTTTTTAAAAGACACTGTGGGATACATACATGTGTTGAAAATGTGCAAGAGGACACAGGAAGGTGTGTAAGAAGTGGGAGTACAAATTCTACCAGCTAAGCCAACCTCCAAGCCAGTAGCCATCTGGACACACTGAGGCTCACGGGCACTTAGACTGTTTGAGAAGGGAGGCCTCATGACCTCACTGGCCTCACTGGCTTCCTGGTGTGCCGCTGTGCTTCTAATATACCAGTCTTCTCCCTGTCATAAAATGGTAGGGTCTCCAAGTTTAATAAATTTGCTGATTTTTTCAGGGTCTTTCTAATAATAAACAACAAACCCAGAATAGTGAGACTCTGATTATGTAGTGTGCAGATTACTTTCAGCTAATCATTTCAGTTTAATACAAAACTGTAATCTCACTTCCAACTTCATTTCAAGGTACTGACATGTTTGTAAAGAAAGTTTTTGTTTTGTTTTTTAAATGAAAGAATCCTATGAAAGTCTTAAGTGCTAGCAAAGGCCATTTCCCTTCCAAAGGCAACCTCAGTAGAGAGTTAACAGTACAGTCCGGGTTTTGTTTGTTTTCCATATTTAATTTTATAAAGCTTATAAGAATGAGGGCCTGGAGAGATGGCTCAGTGGTTAAGAGCCCTGGCTGCTTTTCCAGAGGTCCTGAGTTCAATTCCCAGCAACCACATAGTGGCTCACAACCATCTATAATGAGATCTGGTGCCCTCTTCTGGCCTGCAGTTATACATGCAGGCAGAACACTCATACAAAAAAGAAAAAAAAAATAGAATGATAGGTAAAAGTTTGATGCAGCTCTGTGTTTAATTGAATTGGGACTGGTGCACACACATGCGGATTACAAAATATGAAGCTCCTATTGCTAGTGCAGCTTCTGTTACAGTGTGTGGACTAGTTTGGGCATTGTCTTAGTTTATTCTCTATTGCTATGATTAAAAAAACAACCAACACCATGAACAAAATAAACTTAGGGATGAAAAGATTTATTTTCAGCTTACAGTTTACAGTCATCATGGAGGGAAGTCAGGGCAGAAACTGAACCTCAGAGGAGCACCCCTTCAAGGGTCACTCCCATAGTTTGCTCAGCCTGCTTTCTTGCACACCCAGGACCACCTGCCAGGAGTGGCACCCCCAAAAATAGGCTGACCCCACTCACATCAATCATGAATCAAGAAAATGTCCCACAGACTAGACTTACCTGCAGGCAAATATGACGGAGGCCTTTTCTCAACTGGGGCTCCCTCTTCCCAGGTGACTCTGATCTGTGTGAAGTTGACAGAAAACTAACAAGCACAGGTATAAACACTCAAAGATGTCTCATGGAATTGAGTTCCTGCTTAAGACTATAAAAATGTAAGTCCTTTAGTAACGGGTCCTTTCCACTTCAAGTTCTCAATGTAGTGAAGTCTAGTCCGCATGGTTGTGTCCCCTTGCTGTGCCCTTGACTGTCTCACATTCCTGGCATACTTTCTCAATTAACTGCGTTTTCATTCATGCACATTATAAATCTTAAAGAAAAAACTAGTTAGAATGTCTCCAAAGACAGGCGCCACTGTGAGATCTAGACTTTATTGTTTTTGCCATGGGAGCTCAATGCGCTAAATGTTATAAATGGCTTCCATCTGTTTCATTGCTGACTGGGTTGGACAGTAATCATGAGCTTTTCCTTTTTAGTGATGTGGATTTCCTTCTCAGATGTGAACTATACTACTCAATTTACCTAAATAGATCATGTTTTGTTTTAAGACATGCTCCCATCCTGAAACTCGGGTTGACCGGCAATACACTCCTCAAACTAGCCTCCAAATCATTCAGTCCTCCTGCGTCAGTGTGAGTGCTGGAATTGCAGGTGTGAGCCAGTGATAAAGTATATTTGTGAGTTAATAATTAGCTTCTCTTTTTTCTTTAGGATTTTTGGTCTTATTCTCTAGCCATGACTGCCCTCAAGCTCATAACTCTCCTCCTGCCTACACCTCCCAAGTCCTGTGATTACAATTACTATGGTCATCTGTGATTACCCTTTCAAATTGTTTCCTACATCCTTAATTGTCCAGAGGCCTTGTTGCTTTTTGTGACGTGTGTTTTTATGTTTGTTTGTGTTTTTTGTGTGTAATATGCTACCATGCAACTTCTTACAGAATTCTGTCCATCCATACCTTTCATAAAGAACATTAAGTTTAAACTTTTGAGACTCAGTTGTCCTTTGCGTCCTTTGCCTAGGCAGTTTCATCTCCTTTTAAAACAGTACACATTTTAGGTGAGCCTGTGCTTTCCAGTATCCCTAACCTTATTAGCTACAGTTTGTTCCAAACTTTATAGAAATGAAAACTGTAATATATAAAAAAATGCAGTCATCTATGTAAAAGTTTATTACTAAATAATTTGAGCACAATCAAAATTAATTAGAAGCTAAAATTTAAGTAAGTACCATTTGTTAGTGGTATTACAAAATACCAAGTGGTTAAGGTTAGTGCATGGTGTCCAGAGTGATATCATAGGTCAGTGAGCAGGGTGGCTTCTGTAAAGAGTGGCT
>CABHPP010145947.1:7245-44712 GCA_902168425.1 Peromyscus attwateri | reverse complement strand
TCTATCTATCTATCTATCTATCTATCTATCTATCTATCTATCTATCTATATCTGCCTTGCTTTTTCTAAAGCTACTAGGTCTCTTGATAAAAAAGAAAAACAGGTTTGCCTTACTCACATGCTTCATATTAAGGGTCAAACAGATTTCAAATATGATTTTAAAAGACTGCTCTCAATAATAGCTGCTCATATACCTGATAAACAATTAAATGTAAACTTAAAAGATGCATCTCATCAGGCCAAAGACATCTCTGTCCAATCTATACCTGGCTTGTGGGACAGAAGAAAAATGTACATGCTTTTAACTCCAATCTGTAGTTTTTGCTAGGACTCAAAAATATAAAAATGATATAAAATTCATATAGGCTTCAAAGGATCAAAAAAGTCCTAAGACTTACATCCATTTCTCATAGATCAAAAGGATTCCAGATAAGTACAGCCTAAATTTCCCCTACCTATCTATTCCTGAGGATGATGTCTCTCTCCCTCTCCTGTTTTGGGACTTCTCCCTTTCTCCAATTACTAAGACTGTGGGCCTAAAAGTTCCAATTATAATTTTCCTTAAATTCCTAAATTTTGACCTCTGTCTCTAGTCTGTGTCTGTTTCAACAGGTTTCCACTTGACTGACTGACACACCTACGAATCAGCTGCTGACTTCAACCTGTGAGCCATGGATTTGCTAAAAAGCTGACATGGACCGATGCAGCCGAGAGGAATGCTCCTTGTCTCCAGCCGGGTCAAATCGGATGCTTCCGATGAGTGCCCCTGGCATAAATTCCCCCCTTGCCTTTGACTAGCCTTTTAGCCTTCCTGGGCCTGACCATCAATGTCCTGTTTCAGCTTGAAGCAGCTATAGAACAGAATGATCCCTGCCCCCAAAACAGGCTAAAAAGGCCAAGTCAAAGGCTTAAAAAATTATTATTTTTATATAAACCATTCAGGATTATAATCTGGCTCATATTTAGACCTAAAAGAATCCAAGGTTTGATTCTTGCTATAACTTAAGGGGGGAAGAAAAGGTCTAGGAATATAGAAATATAAAACTGTAAACCTAAAAAAATAAAATAAAAGCTGACAGTCGTCAGCTGTAAAGGTCACTTCTAACAAGGGCTCTCTGCTTACAGCCAGCTTCTCTATCAACAGCCGGGGGTTAACTTTTAACCCCCTTGCCCCTTATAGCCAACAACTGCCTGGACCCAAGTTAACTTTTAATAGTTGTTCTACATGACTCCTAGCATGCATCCAATGCCTGATGCTTACTTTTGCTATAAAAAGGGGCTTGAAATCCACCCCCTTCGCCACAGCTTCAGAATCTAGAACCCTGGCTGTGGTCTCAGCTAACTGATAAGCTTTTGTGCCCCACGGCGATTTTCTTTTCTTCTTTTCTTTTCTTTCCTTTTTTTTTTTTTTTTTTTTTTTAAATGGAATAAAGTCTGCTTCTGGTTTAACAGACTTTGGTGGTCTGTCCCCCATTACTTTGTGACCCCAGACCCAACATGCATTTCCCACCTTGCTGTTTTGGCTGTTCTCAGGGAATATGGATCCTCACGGCACTGCAGTGGTAAATGCAAGCTGGCTGTTTGACTGAGTTTATTTTATGGAGTAATTTTCCATGAGAGAAAAATAAAAATAAACTCTCCATAAGTGATCAGACCCTTTAGGGTCACATCTTCCTTCTACCTGCACTCACCACTTAGTGGCTTCTCTTCCTCTGCCTTGTCCTTAATGTCCCAGTAGCTAAGGTAAAGGAAACCACCCACTCTGGAGGAATCTGGAGGCTAGTGTCTTGCTGTCCTGGGAATGTGGTACTTCTATTCTCCGTTTCCCAGCACACTCAGCACAGGTGTAGTGTTTTCCTTTTATTTCCTGTTTCTGACCTCCAGCCTTGGTTGCACACAGGGTGTTGTTTCCTTCAGATTTCTGGGAGATGGATTCTGCTAGTAGGTTCTGGTTGAGACTACAGTCAGAGCCCTGGGACCCCAGTGTCTGAGCTGCTTCTCCTGCTACTGCTCCACAGCTGACTCAGAGGGTATCCTTCAGTCCCTCTGCTTTGGACTAAGTCCCACTTAGATCCATTCCTCACTTCCAAACTCAGATGGCAAGCTCATCCCTTAACATTATCTCTTTTCCAGTGCCACTAATCTAACTCTGGCCTCTTCTATCTTTCACTTCAATGGTTTCAAATAGCCCCACAGAGATCACCTAGCTGCAACTCTAGCCCCCATGCTCAGCTAGAATACCCTTCTGAACTCTGACTCTATTAACAGTAATCTCATTTTCCCATAACATATATAATGTCCCTTTTAAAGAAGGATGGCCCGTGTGGGTTTGAACGAGAATGTCTCCATAAGGCTCTGGTATTTGAACACCTGGTCCCTCGCTGGTGGTGCTGTTTGGGAGGTGTGGCCTTGCTGAAGATGTACATCCTGGGGGGCCCAGTGCATACTCTCTTTGCTTTATGCTTGTGGTTCAATACGTGTGCTTTCAGATTTCTGTTCCTGCTGCCATGCTTCCCCAACATGAGAGACTCTTGCCCTTTGGAACTACAAGCCCAAATAAACTCTTTCTTTTGTTGTTCTGGGCATGCTCATTTATCACAGTGGCAGAAAAGCAGCTAACACAGCCCCAATCTACTTGTCCAGCTCTGGTTTCAGCATTCCCAGCAAACTGTTAATACTACAGGTTCCTCGCTATGGTTACACTACCCTTCCTCTTCACACAAGCTGTTTCCTCCCTCTTAAGCCCTCTCTGGACATTTGCTCACTGCTCACCTCACAGCCTCAGCTAGTCAGCTTTCTTTCCTTATGAGAAGAATCTTTGAAACCAACCTCTCAGCAACTAGAGCACACCGGCCAAGTCTGCTGTCACAGTATGTCACTGTTCTGTAACTACAGGGGTACAGCATGGCTCTTCTGAGTACAGGGATGCATCTGTCATCACAGCACCCCAGTACAGCTTAGCACGTGCTCTAGACTTTGGTAAAGACTCCAAGATTTTTTAAAAAAGGAAATCAAACCTAGGTACCCATTATTCTGTCTACACCTCTACACATTTCTATAATCATTTTCATTCAGCTTGTTGGGCTTAAGTCACCTTATCCTTTATCTGCTTCATGGCATTGGCCGTGAAAGGCAAGTACTACTGTCTGTGGACCTCAAATAACACAAACACTGAAGAACCTAAATGTATGTCTCAGCAGAGAAGTATTTTTAGCACCTACTAACAAATTTAGGGAAGGAGAAAATGTCACTTTCAAGAAAATTCAGTATATACTTCTAGCAACACAGAATTCCTACTTTTGATGATGGCGGTGGTGGTATGAAATACCAATAGCCTTGTCTTTTGAAAGGATCTGTCATGTTGCTGATGTACTCATTCTGAGCAGAAACTTCATGCCGGAGTTCAGCAATTTCCTCTAAAACATTTTCAATGCCTCCTTTATTATCTGTAAAGGAAAGCCATCTATGAAGTTCATGCATTCATGAACTTCCTTTCTTTTCCAACACAGAAGAGAGACACCGTGAGTCAACAGGTTCTACCATGTCCCCAAAGCTGACTTTCAGGCTGCCCTTGGGTAATTACTTTTTGCTGAACACTGAGAGAACATCCTTTTGTACACTGATTATAAATTAATTCACAGAAAACAAACAGATTTATAAACATTATTTTTTTTAAATTACAGTCTACATCTTGTCTTTTTATAATCAAATCCCCTAACACCACATGGTCAAATGCTTTCTAAGATCTTTAAGTTGTCAAGTAAGCCACGACTCTCTAGGTCAGGCAAGGAACTGACTCTTTCAGTTAAGTGCTTTTTTCTAAAGGCAGAAGAAGACAGTTCAATTTGATAGTTACAGAACCACCCAAATCAAAGCCAACGGTACTTTACCAGTCCCAGTGAGGTTTAGTACATCCCGAAGCCTTGTGATCTCAGCCCTTTGCTTCGCTATGGCCTCGTTCAGCGTCTCCATCTCCAGCAGCTGTGAGGTTGCTCCTTTCGAACCTACATCTGCATTCTCCATCTCAATGCGAAACTATTAAAAAGCATACACACCAAGTTACAGGAGCATTTACCCTGTAACTTAAGAATCCCGCAGTTTTTGTTCACTTTTTACAACGACGTCACCACCTTACCCTTTCATTTTCATGGTACTGCATAGTTGAAGCTAAAGTGCTGCCTACGAGTGGACTTCCATATGCTGAGCACTCACCACAGCGTCTAGTTTAGACACCTAGGAGCTCACAAGGAGGGCGGCTCCAGGAACCAACACCGACCTGCCCCTCTCTCTGGAGGGCAGCTCCAGGAACCAACTCTGACCTGCCCCTCTCTCTGGAGAGTGTCTCTGGGTACCATCACTGACCTGCCCCTCTCTCTCCCTGAGAAGATGCTGCAGGAGCTCGATCTCCGCTTCAGCCCGGGTCAGGTCTCTGGCTGCTTGTGCGGCCTTTCTGCTGAACTTCTCTGCTTCCTGCAGCTCCTATTGGGACAGGACATGAGAAGGGCACGGCCATCATGATGGTCATCTTCAGTCAGTCTTCCTCTCAGAGTGACCCCTATGCCCCATCCTATTACCAGCCTTGCTTACTCCTGCACACGGGGTGCCAAGCCTGACCTGTCCTGGGGCCAAGTGGAGCATTTTGCATGAAGAAAAGGACTTTCTCTTCATTATCCTACGGTCTCTCAAGACTGTCTTTCTGGGTTCTCTTCCTATGATCTACTAGCTCAATCTCACTGAAATCTGTGTCATATTGAGCACCTTAGCCATCACCCCAGCCACAGCACTAACAGCTTGTAAGGTAATGGGTTTTCATACACATACACAAAATAGACATTTTGAGGCTCATGATGAGCTTGGTGGTACACAGCTTTAATCTCAGAACTTGAAGCAGAGGCTGGTAGATCTCTGTAAGTTCCAGGACAGCCTGGTCTACACAGCCAGTTCCAGGACAGTCAGGGCTACATAGAGAGATCCTATCTCAAACAAACAAACAAACAACCATAAAAAAGAAAAGAAAGACAAAACTTGAGGCTCAGAGGGACTATATGGTGAGCTTTCAAAACTTCAATCCAAGCATGTACTAACAGTCACTTCTCTAAGGAGAGTGCTAGCTTTTACTATTCATTTGGTGGTTCCTTTCAGAACTCAGTACAATCTGGGGCCTGGATAGCCCCCATGATGGTATAAAATCCCTGGGTCTTAAGAAAAAGAGTGTCGCCGGGCGGTGGTGGCACACACCTTTAATCCCAGCACTCGGAAGGCAGAGACGGATCTCTGTGAGTTTGAGGCCAGCCTGGTCTACATGAGTGAGATCCAGGACAGGTACCAAAACTATACAGAGACTGTTTCGAAAAACCAAAAAAAGAAAAAAAGAAAAAAAAGAAAAAAGAAAAAAAGAAAAGCAGAGTATCACAGCAGTTGGTATGACCAAAGTCTGCACCAAGGATCAATATGTATGCTGCTGCATTTTTGAGACAGAGCTGGTGAAGATGTCCAGACTTTATGGACTAACCTCTGCTCGCTCCTGATTAATTCTCATGACGGTTCCATGCAGAGACTTGAGCTGGTCTTTGGCGATGGTAAGCTCAGCTGCAGCTAGTTTATCAGAAGCAGCCACAGCTTTCTTCAGACTCTTCAGCTCTTGATCTAGACCAAGGAACTGCTCCTGAGATTTGGCGTCTTCACGCCTCTTCTAAAGTAAGAGAATCATAGCTGAGATAAGTGAATCGTTTAGAGGCAATAAATTAAGATATAAACTCCAAGAGGGCCAGGAGTTGTTCCTGGCAACATGCCCATGTCTAGAATAATACCTGATGTATACTAGGCGCTTCATAAATATTCACTGAACAGGCAATTTCAAAAGAAACAAAAAGAGACAAAAACTGTGTGTGTGTGTGTGTGTGTGTGTGTGTGTGTGTGTGTGTGTGTGTGCGCGCGCGCGCGCACACAAATACCATTTCCCTCAGTCCTTTGAGACAGAATCTTTCTTGGGGTTTGTGTTTCTCAGCTAGGCTGCAGCCAGCAAGTCCTAGCCATCCTCTTGTTTCAGCTTCCCTCACAGCTGACTGCAGGTGTATGGAGGAGTCCAGTCTGTTGTGAGGGTTGATGGTCTCTGGTCCTCATGGCCAGCACTGCTCCCAACAGCTGAATCACCTCTCCAGCTCCCCAGATACATGAGACTTTTTAAATAACTCTTTTCTTAGTTAAGAATCTTGGACTGGAAAGATGGCTTAGAGGTTATGAGCACTGGATACTGCTCCAGACGAACCAAGGTTGGATTCCCGGAACCCACACAGCAGCTCACAGCCATCTGCAACTCAAGTTCCTGGGAATCCAACACCCTCTTCTGGCTTCAGTGGGTACCTGGAGCACACGTGGTGACAAAATACCCATACACATGAAAATAAATGAATAATATTTAAGCAAACAACCTACTAAACCCAGCCTTATTTCTAGGCACCATACAGATGGACAAAGCTTTCACAGTAACTGCATCAGGCCTGGGTATATGACAGTGAAGACCTTGACGTTTGTGAGGCTCCTGAACGGGACAGGGTCTTGGGTGTCAAGGCCTTGGTCTTTGACAGTGGAGGCTGGGAGCGGAGGTTGGACTGGCCCAGCCATCTCCCCATCTCACAGAGGGTGGGCTGGTCGCTCTGTGGAATAGGGTCATGTGCAGATTGGGGAAACTGGCTTGGTAGCCCAGCAGCTGAGCAGGAGAATGGCTAGAGGGGGATGGAAGTCAACAAGACTTGGAGACTGGAGGGTTCCTATGGGGTAAATCACTCACTGAGATGAAAAAGAGATGGCAGATGTAGAGACGGACAGACCAAACAGCAAGATGGGAGGCGAGCTTACGGTGAAGAATGATGCCACGTGACACGTGACAGTGAGACTGTAGTGACATTACTGTGCTGGAGAAGGATATTCCACCTCCCCCAAGACCATGCAGACCCCAAGAAAGCAGTGATCTCAGTTTTGTCAGGGGAAGTGAGCCAGTAGAAAAAGAAGAGGGACTTGAAGCTACTTCTTGGCGACAAAAAGACTTAGCAGCTGGCTGAGGACTTGAGGCCAGTGAACAAAAGCTCGAGAAGGCTGAAAAAGCATTAACATGAGCAGCTTAGGAAGACAAGAGGCTTCAGTCTGTGGTTTCAGAAGTGCTGAGTGAGGTTTCTGAGTGTGACTGAGGAGATGACACGGGGATGGGGAAGGGAGATGGAGAAAAGGCCATCAGAGAGGCCAGGGCATTGGAAAGGAGAGGAAGAGGATGGACCCAGGTGGCCAAAGTGTGTCTAAGGTGGCGAGCTTACCCCATTATCATTTGTTAAGTGTCACCTACATGACCCTAAGGCGAGTTCTCCTATTTCCAAGTCTCTTGTTTCCCTGTATCAGGAGAGTCTCAGGCTGAGTAACTGAGTAACAAGCACCCAGCTGTGAGGTCAGCCTCAGCACAGTGCCAGCAGCAGAGAGCCGAATGGATATTCTACCACTGACTGTCACCAGGGGCAGGACCTGAGAAGCAGGTCTCTTACTCTTCTAGGCTCCCCACCTTTTTCTCTAACTCCTGGAGTTGGGCCAGAATTCTTTCCTTCTCTTCATCTGCTTCCTGAAGCTGGAGGTCTGTAAGGCCTTGGATTTCTTCCATACTTTTTAGGTTTTCTTGCAAATAGTGAATTTCATTTTCTAATTGCTGGATTCTTGCATTATGTTGCCTTTTATCAAACTTAATCTGTGAGGAAATAAAATGAAGAACTTTTTCTTTTCTTTCTTTTTTTTTTTTGAGACAGGCTCTTGGTATACAGCCCAAGCCAGCTTTGAACTTGTGACACCCCCACCTGCATCTTCCAAGTGATAGGATCATAGACATCTGTGTATGTATGTGTGTGTGTGTGTGTGTGTGTGTACATAAAAACATAGTATATACATACAAACACATATGTGACCAAACACATTAATAAACATATATGTAAGCATACAAACATATAAACATATAAATATATGTGTATTTTAAGCAAAATAAAAGTGTTATGGAGCTATGGTTTCCTTACCAGGGAATATAAATACAACAAGGTTTTAAACTAAATAGTGACCAGAGATGTTTTTATCTTGTTCTCTGGGATTTGAATGCTTGCCTCAATGTGAACATCAGTAGGTTAAAAAGAACTCAAGATTCTGGCACCACACTATACTTTAGCAATGTGGTATTATTTAATCTGTCCACTGTAAAGTATCTCTCATCTTCTTTTAAAACAAGGAAAGTACTGGTACAAACAGGCCTGATTTTGGCATCAATAACCATATTCAGGACTGGATTTTCGTCACAGACTTGTTATGAGTGAAAATAACAAGGGTCTGCTCAATTCACACACTGAAAACATCAACATTTGCTGAAGGCCACCCTCTGGCTGTCTCTGCCCTTTCTTACTCTGGCTTCAAGCGCTCTTTCGCAGGCCTGCCTGAACTCCTCTTGTCCATTTGCCAGTCTCTCTTGCTGGAGAACCATTTCTTCATGGAGTTTCCTCTCTCTAACTTGTGCTTCCTCTTTTTCCCACTGGGATCGTGCAAGGATTTCACTGAATTGTTTCTGTAGATCAGCGAGACTTTTCCCCAAGATATCTGAAGGACTATGGATTCTAAGGAGAAAAAATAAGAAGGTATAAATGTGACATTTAATTTGATGCAAACACATCAAAATTAAGAGTAGACAGTACTGTGCACAGGGACTGTTGTCAATTGCAGCGTTTTGCTCAAGACCTCCTAAGAGCAAATCACTGTATCAAATCACTGTGGCCACTCTGAAGATACAGGCTAAGAATACATGTCCACAAATTTGAGGTTATCTTGTTTTGTACTCATTCTCTACTGAAAATGCATACTCTCCTTTCAGATGAACTTTCAAGAAAGACTCTTAAAAAAATACCTTTATGCTGTTATTAGAATGAAGCAATCCTGCATCACTGTCTTCCAGAAACATCAGTCAGTACTACAAAGACTGAGGACGAGGAGCTCATGGCTGGTCTCAGGCACAGCTCTGAGGTAGGAAGGCTCACTCTAACTTGGGGGTCCTGCTTCTCCTTACCTCATTTCTCCAGCTCCTAGTTTCAACTTTCTCCTTAGCTCATCTACACGAGCTGCTACTTCTTCTGGATGAATCAGACCATCAACCACATGGTTGAGGTGGTTCTGGAAATCTTTTAGCTGCTGCTTTAATAGGCTGTTGTCATCCTATTAAACAGGAAATGGAGAAGGGGGGAAATGGAGAAGATGTGTTATCTGCCAACAGATATTCGTTACTAACAGATGCAAGAGCATATCTTGACCACAGAATGAAATTCACATGGTGCCTCTGTCATATAAAAAGAATTGTTAAAATGTCCCCACAATATAAAGAAAAATGTTGTATATTCTAAGAGATAAGTGCTAGTGCCTTGAATGCCTGTAATACCCTAGGGATTACTCTATTTCAAATCCAGGGCAGCACCGCTAGTTACAAGGAGGATCTAAAATGGCAAGTGCATTTTAAGTGCCCATGGCATCTAGGTCTAATCTGTACTCTCCCTCCCAATACCCTGAACCACAGTGTCCTCCCCTACTTTATGGGTTTTCAACTGTTCTCTCCTGATACTGTGTGGAGGCAAGGAGACCCAGCTCCCGGACTAGCCAGGCTACCAGGGTAATACTAACCTACAGTGCACCCAGATGCCATGTTTTTTACATAGTCTTGTGTTTTTGAATGTCATCATGTTTCCAATAAATAACAACAGATAGCCAACATTTTATTATAAAATAAGCTTTATGTTAAGGTAACTTTTCCTTACTAGACTAAATACACATATTCTAAGCACATTTAAGGATAGTTGGGCCATAGCATGATATTCAGCTTAGGCATAGTAAATGTATTTGCAAATTATTTTCTACTTGTAGTGGGTTTGTCAGGACATAACCCCATCATAAATCAAGGACATCTCTATAGCCTAATCCTGGCCCTAGGGGATCTGACTCAAGACCAGCCAACCCACTGAGAGCCAGAAAAATAGGCTCTTACTATCTTCATAATTTGAAGCTGGATAAAGTACATATAAAGTCTGTACAAGAGTTGGACCTGAAACAATACATAAACTCAGGACTGGGGTTCGGGTTGTGTTAAATATGATACACAGAGAATTAGGAAGAAGAAATAAATATGAGAGCCATTGAGCCCCTAAAAGACTGATCAATAACTTTGGTTCTCAGCAAGTTTTGTGTTGACAGTTTCCTTCTAGATTGAAATATTCCATCCTGTAGGGAAGTACCTTAAGCAGGAATGTAAACAGCTCAAAATAGCTTCACGAACTCCCTGAAACTGACCAGATTCACTAGGCCCCTCCCTGCCAGAGTAAGCAATAGAAGCTGAAGAGAACCTCTCAGCCAAGGAAGTTGGGCTGCAAAGAAGACTGAGACCAGAGCAGCTGTCTAGGAACAGTAGAAACTAGCTGAGCTGCCGGGAAGAGGTGTAGACCAGTCACATAGAAAGACACTCTCCAACCTGTTGAGCTGCCTGCAGGCTGTGCAGTGTGCTCCAGGTTCCTAGCTTTTGTAAGCTGTCACCTGTGCTCGGGTGGGCATTGGTGATGTGGCTGTCTGTGAGTCATTTTTGCTCCTGTATAACCCCTCACCCACATTCCTGTGTTAACACCAATAAACATCCATTGGTTCACCAAGTTGGACATTGGTGGTATGCATACTTTGGTTTGTCTATTCATCCTATCAAATTGACATTTGAGGAAGATAAAAGGTAGAGGGTAAAAGCTGTATTCTCCATCAGGAGGCTAGAAGGCCAAGTAGAATCTAATCCTAACCAAGGCAGACCATGGTAAGGCCAGGTTGGAAAGTGGACTTCAGTTTACACTTTAGGGAAAGGCCCCTGAAGACTTGATTTTAGTTCTTTCCAGTAAGAGCTGCATATTAAGTATTTCTAGGTGAAAATATATTGGGCTTTTCTTTTCTTTTTGAGACAGGGTCTCACTATGTAGTTCTATTGTTCTGGAACTCATTACATGTAGACCAGGCTGGTCCAGAACTCACAGAGATCCACCTGCCTCTGCCTCCAGACTTGAATTTTTCTTTAAAATATTTCAAAGAAAAAGAACTAAATGAAACAATATTAATAACTGTATAAAACAGGGCTGGAGAGATGGCTCAGCAGTAAAGCACACTGGCTGCTCTTCCAGAGGACCTGGTTTCAAGCCCCAGCACCCACATGGCAGCTTACAATTGTGTGTAACCCCAGTTCCAGGGGATCTGACACCCTTATACAGACACACATTCAGGCAAAACACCAATGTACATTAAAAAAAATTGTAGCCAGGCAGTGGTGGCGCACACCCTTAACCCCAGCACTCGGGAGGCAGAGGCAGGTGGATCTCTGTGAGTTCGAGGCCAACCTGGGCTACAGAGTGAGTTCCAGGAAAGGCACAAAGCTACACAAAGAAACCCTGTCTCGAAAAAAAACAACAAAAAAAACCCCAACCACAATAGGTTAAAAAAATTGTATAAACCAGGCAATGGATAAAAAGTCACGGGCTTATTTTGTTTTTGTGATCATCTTAAACTTTCATACTAAAAATAAAAATTAATCCAGTAAAGACTGCAAACACACACACACACACACACACATCCCACACAAGGATGAAAAACTGATTATATTTTTAATTGCATCTTTACTGAGAAGACTGTGAGAACTGTTTATAATTAGGAGATCTTACCGCAGCTCACTATGGGAGACACTTCAATGGGAGAGGGTGCACCCATCTAGCAGTCTTAGTCTGCTGACAGTTCCTAGGAAGCAGCAAGGAGCTGCTTTCACAGAGAAGAGTTTACAGAATCCTGGTTAATCCAGTTAATTAAAAGCAGCATTAGGAAGAAGCAGAGGCTCTGGTGTGACTCCTTCAGAGTTCATTTTCACCTAACAGTTCACGTTGTGTAGTGCATGTTAGAGCAGGCTGTTAAAGCCTGAGTAAAGTCATCACCGGCTCTGCGTGCTCCACGAGCACAGGTCTTTACCTGCAGCTTTGTAAGCTGTGTGCGGAGCTTGCTGTTCTCCTGTTGCTTCTCTTCCGAGGACTGGGCTTTGCCCAGGACATCCCTGAGGGACTCTCTTTCCTTCTCCAGTTCTGTCTGAAGCACAGACTGCTCTAGCTGTTGTCAGAGGAAGCAATGGTATCAAAGTGAAAAATGGTCACAGTTTATGATCCCAAACGCATAGGTATATTTACATGTGCACACACACCATTGCTATAGCTGTACATTAATACTCTGAAGTTAAAAAACCCAAGATCACTTTTCCACATGTCACTCTGACTACATATGAGGAATTCATATCAGAATTAGCTCAGCCTGGATAGACCATCAGAATCTTCAGGGCAGTCTCCAATACCAATCTTTAAAAGCAAACTGTGGTCCTCAAACACTGGCATCAAAATAATTTCATATTTATTAAAAGTGAGGGGGATGGAGAGATGGCTCATCTGGCTGCTCTTCCAGAAGTCCTGGGTTCAATTCCCAGCACCCACATGGTGGCTCACGACCATCTGTAACCCCAGGTCCAGGGCATTAGGCACGTTCTGGCCTTCGCAGGCACCAGGAATGTATGTGGTGCACAGACAGACAAGGAGCCACACATGATGCCTGGTTTCTAATCCCAACACTTGGAAGGCTGAGGCAGGAGGAGTGAGAGGGTGGCCTGGGGCTACAAAATGAGAACTTGGAGAGAGGGAGAGGGAGAGAGACAGACAGACAGACAGAGACAGAGAGAGAAGAAAGAAAGAGGGGGGGAAGGGGTGGAAAGAGGGGGGAGATAAAGAGAAGAAGGGAGAGAGGGAGGGAAGAGGAAAGAAAAAAGGAAGGAAGGACAAAACAAAAGAGCAGACGGCCACACCCCATCTCAGATTGACAGGTCAGAACATCTATGGACTCTGCATCTCACAAGCTTCACAAATGGTTTCATGTAACTACAGTATAACAACACGAGAGACCAGAGCCTCCATGCTCTGTATTTTCTACATGGTCTGAAGCCCAATCCTGGTGGTTAAGGGTAGATTACTGCTTTCAATAACAAAGTGGACATCAAGGTCTTCTAACATTTTTGTCAAGACTTAACCAAAAATCAAAGTAGAAGTACAAAAGATAGCATCGTTCAGACTAGTTAGGGCGGACTTGACAAAAAAGTTTAAAGAAATGGCATTTAGAAATTTCATTTACTATTATTTTAAAAAAAGTATTCACTTGTATTTTATTTTCCCCAACCTGCTGTTTTCTGTTACTCTGATCCTGCCAAGGGTTTTGTAAAACTTAAAGCTCTTGAAAATGCAATCCTGATTCTTGGCAAGACGCTAACCTCTGGAGAGTGAAGAACAGATGGTTAACTCCACAGTACAGCTCCTACTCTCAGTTCCTTTCCTAATCACAGGACACTCTCAGCCTGTGCCTTTATGCTTTATTTATTATTTTATGTGTCTACTGTTTGCTGGCATGGATGTCTTTAGACTATATGCATATCTGGCACTTGCAGAGGTCAGAAGAGAGCATCTAATTCCCTGGAACTGGAGTTATAATTGGTTGTGAGCCACCACGTGGGTGCTGAGAATCCATTCTGGTCCTCTGTTAATGTTCTTAAACGCTGAGCTATCTCTTCAGCTCCCCAAACTGTATTTTCTTTTTCTTTCTTTTTTTTTTTTATTTTTTGAGTTAGGGTTTCTCTACGAAGCCCTGGCTGTCCTGGAACTAGCTCTGTAGACCAGACTGGCCTCAAACTCAGAGATTTGCCTGCCTCTGCCACTATCGCCCAGCCCAAACTGTATTTTTTGCTCTGATAAATACTATGCACAGCTGACCTCCCTCTACCTTCTTGTATTAAATTTACCTTCTTTCCTCACTTTTCTTTTGCCCTTAGGTCTGAAGATCCTTCTGCAAGGTCACTCACCCCTCCCTTCTCTGTTCCTTTCACTCCTGACCCTCCCTGTGCCCACAGCCTACCCACTCACCCTCCAGGTCACAGCTGAGACATCATTTCTAAAGGGTGGTCACCTCTTTCTCTCTCTCACCTGTTTCATGTGCTGGACTATCAACTCCTCAAGACAGGACCTCAGAGGCAAATGAATACTTATTGGATGAACATTGTTTTCTCTAATTTGCAAGTATAACCAAGTAGTGGATCTTTCAACCAATCATAAAAGGAAACAGCAAACTAAAATCTAACATTAACTTAAAAAGGTCTTCGAGCTCTTCTGAGAAAGGAAAACTAGGATTTATCAAATATAACTACCAAGGGCTTTAATGTCCATTATCTCCTTTATCTCACCACCTCCTATCTAACAGAGGAACAGGCCGGGGGGCTCAGAGCCCTGAAATGATTTGCCCATGTTTTACATAGGGGTAATGTTTGAATTCAGAATGCCAGACTCCCAAAATATGCTCTCTGACATGTTCCATCAATTCATATCCTTTATATTAAAAATATTCACTATTAGGATTACGCCAGGTGTGGTGGCTCATGCCTATAATCCGAGCACTACAAAGCTGAGAAAGGGTGATTTCCATGAATCCCAGGCCAGCCTAGGCTACACTACATAGTGAGATGCTATCACAGGCTGCTTAGTCTATACTTGGCATATGCTCCACTTACCTGAGTGAGTCTTTTGAGTTTCTCCAGCTCCCCCTTGAGCTGGCTGGCTTCAGCATCCTTTAGTCTTAGCCGAGTCTCCAGCTCAGCTTCATAGGCACTGAGATCTCCTTGGGCTTGCTGCAGGGATGCATTCACCTCACGCTGCTCCCGGAGGGCACTTTCTAGCTCTGCAAGCTCCTGCAAAGATGCAGCATGTTTAAATGCAGCATCCTGAGTGTTGTGTGATCATCTGCAAGTCATTGTAACTAACCTGCGCACCCAATGCTGGCCAACCGCTACTGCCTGGCACAGAAAGATTTATGAACAGCAGGATGGAGTGTCATGCTGGCATATCCAAGTCCTGAAAATTCACCAAGTTACCAACATGCTGTTTCCAAGTAACTATTTGAATGACACTCTACTCTGCAAGCATATGAGAAAGACAGGAGTGGGGAAAGTGTACAAAAAAAGAGAATAAATAACTCCTACACTGACACACTTTCATATGTTAGTGTACAACTTCGGCCTATTTATTTGGGTATGGAAGAATTAGCTTAAACTACTGTGAATAAATGCAGTTATTGCATGTATTCCACAAAGGATTAACATCCAAAATATAAAGAATTCTTGCAAATCATTAACAAAAGAAAGATGGTCCAATACAAAAAAATGGTCAAAGAATATGATTAGGAATCCATTAGGCTGAGGAAATCTGAACTTCAAAGAACAAATGAAGGGTGTGTAACCTCTCCAGTACTCAGGGAAAATGAAGTTAAAAGAAGATACTATTTAATATGGAGCATAGAGGAACAAAGTAAACTGTAGTGGGTAGCCATTCCAACTTTGATCTGGAAGTTCCAACCCCCACTGAGGCTTCGGTAACTGTCACGCCTACAAGGCGGGGCCGAGAGAGGACCCTGAAGACCCGAGATCCAGATGCGCTGGCCTCTCTTGGTTCCTGGACCCTGGACGCTGGAGGTAGACCAAGCAGAGTTCTCCAGAGAACACCGCTGGACTGCGCCACGCCTTTCCCAGACCCTGTTACCTATCCCTTCACTTGTGAGTTACCCCACAAAATAAACCTCCCTTTTAACTACGTGGAGTGGCCTTAATAATTTCACCAATAGTAAACCAGCACAAGGAACCCATCAGACACAAGTACAGAATGGAGAGCAATCCAAAGCTTCGCCTGCCTAGACCGCGCAGGCACTCATGCACACATGCAGGCACATGCACATGTGCCCCCACATCCCCCCCCCCCACCACTATAAAAGACATTTTTGGGGTAGGTAGGAAAATCTGAAGGTAGTTTAACCGTTAGATGACCCCAAGGAAGTACCCTCAGTTTTCCTAAGTGTAAGAATGGCATTCATTGTAGTGATGTCAGAAACTAACAATAGTGATATGAAAGTATGATGTTTGAAACCTTATGAGCAGGAACAAAGCATATACATTTATAAAATCCAAACCAAAATATTTATCACTCTATGTAGGCTCAGAGATATTTAACCGCTCTTTCAATGTTCCTGCAAATGTGAAAATTTTCATAATACAATGTTTGGAGGAAGACACTTTTTAAAATTCAGCAGATTGACAAATAATTACACTTCCTGCTGGTGTGGTGATGCACACCTACAATCTCAGAACTCAGGTAGTAGAGGCAGGAGAGTCACAAGTTCAAGGCCAGCCTGAGCTATATTTTTTCATTTATTTATTTATTTATTTATTTATTTATTTATTTATTTTTTGGTTTTTCGAGACAGGGTTTCTCTGTGTAGCTTTGCGCCTTTCCTGGAACTCACTTGGTAGCCCAGACTGGCCTCGAACTCACAGAAATCCGCTTGGCTCTGCCTCCCGAGTGCTGGGATTAAAGGCGTGCGCCACCACCGCCCGGCCTTTTTTTTTTAATTTTTGAGACAGGGTTTCTCTGTGTAGCCTTGGAACTTGCTCTGTAGCTCAGGCTGGCCTCAGACTCACAGAGATCCGCCTGCCTCTGCCTTTCAAGTGCTGGGATTAAAGGCATGCACCACCACCACCCAGCTATAGCAAGATTTTATCTGAAAAAGAGAACTAAGACAGCACAGGGAAATTCTCAAAGTGATGAGGATGGGCAACAAATGGAAGGTCTAACTTACGACCTTACATCTATCAGCTATAAAACGATGTCAGTTACCAAGTAGTAGCAGTAAGATGAACCATGTTATTCCTATAATTTTACTGCATACACCCAACATAAACATTTTATATATCACTTTGAGCAGATATAATTTCATAATCTCTAGTTGTTTGGCAACTTTTGAGAGACAGGAACAAAGCTAGCATAATCTTTCGGGGTAAAGAAACTTCCAAGTATACAGAAAAAGAAATAGTAGTTGTCATTGTCCTCAACTTGAAAGAACACACACCGAAGAGCCACTAATCCTTTTGTGACTTACAGTGGCACTGTGTCTAACTAAATTTGGACAGCATTTACTTCCGAAGTTCAAACAAACAGAAAGAAAGAAATCATACCTTCCTCATATTTTCTGCATCCATGGCAACTATTTCCAGTTCATCCCTCTCCTGCTTGACGTCTGTCAGTCTCTGCAGCAACGTCTCTTTCTCACCCTGCAGCTTCCTGCATTCATTCTGAGCCTGAGCTGCCTGACCTTTGATGGTCCCCAGGTACTCTTGCAACCCACTGATGACACCTTCTAAATCCTTCTTCAGAGCTTCATTTGCTGCTATCTGGCCTGTGCAAGGTTAAAACAGAGGGGGGGTAATATGTATTTTAGCAGTACTTTGTCTCCTTAGTGATTGGTTATTAGCCCAGAGTGAAATTCTAAATTATTTATTTTATTTTTCAAGATAGGATAATTTATTTCCTATAATATTATGCATGTATACAATAAAATAAGCATATTAATGACATTTACAGAATGCCTAATGCTATAAAAATTTAATTTCTGCTAAAATAAAAAGGTATAATAAAACTATGAGTTCTTGCTGAATATACAAAACAAGACCACTCAATAAATAAGACTAACACCAATTTCAGACTGGCAGCATAAATATATACCCTGAAGAGTTAAAAAGAAAGTTCAAACAAAGTGATATGTGGTATGGGGGTTGGAGAAATGGCCCATCAGTTAGGAGCAACTGGCTGCTTGTCATGGCAGCTCACAATTGGCTGTTAACTTCAGTCCCAGGGGATCTGACAATCTTTTCTACATTCCATGGGCACCACATGTACATGGTACACAGACATACATGCAGGCAAAACACCCATTCACATACATTTCTGTGTAAGTATTTTAAAAGTATATGCTGATACATGCTATTTTGCAGGACACTTTATTGAAAACGGTACGAAAAACTTGTCTCAACAACTAATTACCAAGATATGAACAGGTTAAGGCGACACACAGGATGGCAACCAGGGAATGGAACCTTGCTGCGCACTAAGTGCAGGCTCTCATTACTACACCACTATTCTGAGAATTTTCCCACTTAAAACTGCCTTGCAAATGGGGACCCAGACTTCTTTCCACACACTTTCTGTAACTAGACAGGGAGTCTCTTAATGTCAACGGGCTCCTGAAAGGATTTCACGCCACAGAAGATAATCCATGACCAGCTCTTCCTCATCATACTGACTTCATGCTTGCTAGTCGTCAATGTAACAAACCATAATAATACAAAATACTTTAAATTTTATCAAGCATTCTGGATAAATTCAGCAAAATTTCCCTATCAAATATTAGTACTAATACCCAGACTGTATCGAGCCAAGTCCCAGACTGTCTGTCTGGGTAACTTCTGCTAACACTGAGACCATTCACTTAAATCACACTTCAATCTCACCATCAGTAAGCTGTTGTTCAAGATCCTTGATCTCTTCAGTCTCTTTGGCAATTCTAGAAAGGATCTCATCCAAGCGGCTCTCCAGTTGTGTGTACTGCTTGTTCATAATGTCAAGCTGCTGTTCTTTACCCCTTTTCTGGGCTTTCATGTGGGACTGAATTTAGGGGAAAAAAATCAATACAACCTAAGTTTTGAAAACTCTTGAAAAATAATCTTTAGCAACATTTTAAAAGGAAGGATAGAAAACAAAATGTGGCAATTGCATCTGCTTGAGTGAGGCCTGCAGTACTTTCATGTAAGTGGTTCTTGTTAAACCCTAGGATGAGTTAAAGTAAGATGAGACATCAGAGCTGATCAGGGAGTGTAAAATATTAAGGGCACAACTGGTAGGTCATATAGAAAATTTCAGTGCTTTAAGCATAAATTAAAATGTGTCTTTTAAAAAAGGTTTCCAGAGCACTGGCTATACGGAAAGACAGTATATTAACAGGGAACATCCAAAAGTACATTCCAAAACATAAATAAGCATTATGTCTGTGCACAAGGACTCTAAGAAATTTTACTTTTTGTTTTTATATTTACAAAATTTTGGGGTTGGGAGTTTTATAACAGATAACTAAAGCCTTTTTAATGTGAAAAAATACATTTGAATGTACTTTAAAAGGTTTCTTGGGAAAAATGGAGACTTGTAATAACCAAATACTCAGAATTCACGTTTATTTTCTATCTTCTGTTCAAACATTTTGTTTTTAGATACAATAAACTGGGAATGGTGAGGGTGCTCAAAGACCATTTATTGCAGCAAGTATTCAATGCAGGGCCTGGGAGAGACATTCCACACACTATCCATGGCCCACACACCCCTGCGTTCTCCAGCCAGTGCCACATGAAAGGAATGGATTCTCTTCCTCAGGTGTGCTGGGGGAAACCAGAGAACCAATGATCTATCTAACTCTTCATTTCACAAATGTAAGCCTGAGTTGCAGATCAATCAAACGTCTTGACTGGGGTCTCCTTTGGCAACAGTCATACACACAGTAATTCTCCAGAGAAAGTCTGCCTTCCCACTCATTCCGCCCTTACCCAACAGGCTCGGACAATACAATGACTGAGGGAGAGCTCGTCAGAACAGTTAGAGCCTGAACAACAAATGCTGAGGTTCTCAAGCCTGAGACCTGTTGGACAGAAAAGAACGCCCTCTGTTTGGGAGGTCTCCTTTCAAATGGAGAACGAATGTGTGGCAACGCGCCCGCATCAGCTTTTATTTTACTACCGGTAAATTTGATCAAGGGATGCTCAAATCTTACCTTTCCCCACATTCCCCAAATACTCACCTTCAATCTTTTGACACTCAGTTACTGTAGACAAGGGAGTTTACATCCTAACAGTACACCCTAGACTTTGGTGGCTCAAAATGAACAAAAGCCCTACTGTACTCCTATCTTAACCAACAACCCCTAAAATTCCCAGTTCAAGTACACTGCAACCTCTGCACGCAGGACAAACATGTGGTTCAAGATGTCGGTGCTGGGCACTAAACACACGGAACGACAGCAGACCCCGCGGTTTTCCGCAGCGGTGGAGCTCACAAAAGAGGTACTGTGAAAACAGGAACTCGCAGACCTGACTCCTCCTCCTTCCAAGCCCTTTCTTTATACACAGAAGAATGACCATACCTTAACTCCGAATCTGTCCTGTTACAACTGAGCCACGGAGAACACAAATGGTGGGGGGGGAAGCTAAGTTCATCTTCAAATTCATGTGCCCTTCCCTCTCTGACAGCCGCATCTTTACAAGTGCCTCTGTGCCTAAGTAACTTCCCAGCGCCTCAAACCACCGTCCTAGGCAAGCTGAGTGACAGCCGAGCTGGCCCAGTCACCAGCATGCTCTGTGAACAGGCCCCGCCCCCAACTTTAAATCAAAACACAGGAAGCTCCCGAGGGCCAATCACGCCCAGAGGCTGAAAGATCACTGGGCTAATTCCCTCTAGGAAAGCAGCACACTTCTTTATGATGTTTGCTCAGTGATACTGTTCCTCTAGCTGGGAAAACTTGGTAACTACAATGGGATTCGATTTTAAATGCCATTTTCCATTCTGAAATCTAATGAAATGTATTTTTAAAAAACATCTGACTAGGCTTGGTTCCTGAGCTAATATTTTATTTTTCATTTTTTAATCTTTATTTTTGGATTTTAATCCTTTCCTGAGGATTAAGCAAGGGCCCCATCTCTTCCTCAGAGTGATCAGGGGAGATAACTTAGTTTTCCAAGTCACAGTTCTACCCTCTGCAAACTGAAATCTTGAGATGAGGTGAACTGAAAAGGCTGTGCTCTGGTGTGGGGACCTGAGCTTGGTGGGTGGCCTTACTCCTACCTGAGCAGATGGGTTCTAGCTACCCTCCTGACATAAGACACCATTCCTCAGGCTCTTTAACTCTCCTCTATGTGATACTCCACAGAAACACAGTGAAAAGTATACTCCCCTCCTGCCCAGGATGTCACATCCTTTGCTGAAGCAAACACACAATTCAGGCTTTAAATGGATTCAGGACCATCAGGCTGCTTCCTGCCTGCCTTCCAGCGGGATACAGTTTTCTCTTGTGAGGGCAATCCTTACACAGATGGAAGACTTCTTAATACATAACATAACAATGTAAGATGCTACTGACTATTATACATCACAGTACTTAAAAATCTCTGAGTTTTCATCTAACAAAAATTCCCGAAGATAACCAAGACTCTGAGGGCTAGTTAGGGAGATAGCCATATGGGCATGAGAAGCTGAACTCAGATACTCAGTTCTTATGTAAAGCAGGCACAGCACAAGGCGGGGGCAATCCTTGGATCTCACTGGCCCGCCCGCCTAGCTGAATTACTTAGCTCCAGATTCAGTAAGAGATCCTGTCTCAAAAATAAACGAATGAACGAATAAATGAGTGCACAAATCAGACAGAAAACAAATGAGGATGGAAACTGACACTGACCTCTGGCCTCCACACATATACAACATGCACATGTACACACACACACACACAAATGTGTGTGTACACTACACATGCACGCATACACACAATTAAAAATAATACTTTCAGTAAGAATAGTAAGTCTTACGGCCTTCTTTAGAAAATATGACAATAATGTTACCCTTTGTCAAAATTACCTGGCCCTCTATTCATAGGTATGTACACACTTATACACATACATACAAAACTGACACATTTAAAGGACAACTAATTTGTCAAGTACTTAAAGCATTTGTAGTGCACTGTCCTTATCACATTAAATTTTTACTCCTGTTAGTCCAGAGAGCTTACAATTTCTTAATTTATAACTTTATGATTCAAACTGTAACAGGAAAACATGAAGGAATTAGTTTCACCTATTTCAGAATAGTGGCAAAAATGTAAGCCATTAGTAAGAATCACTGACAAAACACAAGAGTCTGACCCTACCATTCAGCATCTGACTTCATAACTCAGGATGACAAACTCGAGAGAAATGGTTGATTTTGAAGGACAAAATGCACAGGAAGAGCAAACAGCTTTTGTGCAATATTTGCATGAAGAATTAAAGAGGTACATAAGACCTCTGACCCCACCCCTGCTTCAGCACTTTCTCCCTTTAAGGAGAGAGAAATTTACAGGGCACCTTGAAGCAAGTCTCTCTTGCTCTAAAATATAATGAATTTAACCACTGCCCCCCCCCAAATTGTACCATGCAGCCTTCATTTATTGAAAGCCATTCTTTCAAGACTTAGGTTGTTTTGTTTTGGATATGAATGCTTCACATAAATACACAGCATATATTTGTATCTAATTATATATACATACATAGATATCACTTAAATCTGTGTATCAAACTAAGATATCCTATCTACACACAGAACAAGTCATGATTTCCTATCGTACTTACATGCTTTGGGTCTTTGGAGTCCAGGCTATCTATGGCTAGTTGCAGGTTGCTGATCTCCTCCTGCTTTTCGGCTGTTTCTTTCCTTTGCTTTTCCATCTGCATTTCCAGATCCAGAGCCTCCTGGCGCAATTTGTTTAGAAGTTGTATTCTATCACTCAACTGCTTGAGAAGAAGGTCCTTCTCTGCTTCTGAAATCTAATTCTCCCCAAACCCCAGCATGGAATTAACAAAGGAGCAATAACAATTTATGAAGTTAACATCTATAATTTTAAAAATGTTTCGTATCCTAGAAAATGAGTAAAGTAAGAGATGTGGCTGTGGTGGTTGGAATGAAAATGGTTTCTATAGGCTCATATATCTGAATACTTGGTCTCCAGTTGTTTGGGAAGAATAAAGGTTTGGCATTGCTGGACTGGTATACTACTGGGGGCAAGCTCTGAGGTTTCAAAAGCTCAAGCCATTCCCAGTTAGGTCACTGTCCTTGTGTTGTACCTCAAGATGTCATCTCTCAGCTACTGCTCCAGCACCATGCCTGCCTGCCTGCTGCCACAAAGGTCATGGACTCTAACACTCTGGAACCCCGAGCCCCCCAAATTAAACAATTAATTAATTAATTTTGTTTTTTCAAGACAGGGTTTCTCTGTGTAACAATCCCGACCATCCTGGAACTCTCTTTGTAGACCACACTGGCCTTGAACTCACAGAGATCCACCTGTCTCTGCCTCCCGAGTGCTGGGATTAAAGGTGTACATCAGCACTACAGCAATTTTACAGGAAGGAAAATAACATCACAGAAAACTCGGGTATCTTGCTCAAGGTCACGTTAGGAGGTTATAGAACCAAGACTATGTGTGACTTTAGACAATTTTACTATTGTATTACAGTTTAAATATGGACATAGTATACCAGTGAGTTCCGAGGATTGACACAGTATCAATAAATTTATATTCATCTATTACTTCCAACAATTTTTTTTTCTTTTTGGTTTTTCAAGACAGGGTTTCTTTGTGTAGCCTTGGCCATCCTAGAACTAGCTCTGTAGACCAGGGAGGCTGGTCTCAAACTCACAGAGATCTGCCTGCCTCTGTCTCCCAAGTGCTGGGATTAAAGGTGTGGGCCACCACCACCTGGCTACTTCCAAAAATTTTTAATGTAGAGATTTATACAAAGTAGCAACGCTTTTCAGAAGTGTAGGATTGAGGATGGTCCACACCTTTAATCCCAGCACTTGGGAAGTGGGTGCAGGAGGAAGAATAAGTAGTTCAAGGTTATCCTCAGCTACATAGCAATTTCCAGGCCACCCTGGGCTACATGAGATCCTGTATTTAAAAAAAAAATCCAAAATACATTAAAAATATTTTTTAACCTATGCAATTACATCATGGATTTGAACTGCATGAAACACTTGGCAATTGCTGAAAGTAGTTTCTGGTCGTATGTCCTCCCACCTGACACACAACCTTGCATTTGACAATGTTCATGCCCCAGCAGAGGTGTTCTCTGGTTCTTAACCTAAGTCCCAGGTGAAGAGGCTTCATCAGAAGAGATGAGTCAGGGAGCAACACAGTATAGGAGACTGAATACATGTTCTTGTGAGAATTTTTAATATTTATTTTTACTATTTTAATTATTTGTGTATCTGTATGTGAGTTTGTGTGTGTGTGAGGGCAGATGCCCATGGAGGACAGAAGTGTTAGATCCCCCTGGAGTTATAGGCAGTTGTGAGCTGCCTAACATGGATGCTGGGAACTGAACTCTGGTCCTCTGGAAGAGCAGTAATTGATCTTAACTACTGACCCAACTCTCAGTCTCCGTTTGTGTCAATTTTAAGTAATTTATTTCTATACATTTTATGAAATGTTAATAGGATGTCATCATGAATGACATGCTTTAACCATATTCAACTCTAAAAGTATCCAACAATTAATTTAAAAATGATTTATATGACTATATACCCCTGGCTGGTCTGGAACTTGTTCTGTAGACCAGGCTGGTCTCAAACTCACAGAGATCTGCCTACCTCTGCCTCCTGAGTGCTGGGATTAATGGCATGCGCCACCACTACTGAAATTCTATAGGGAGGAAGCAAACCCACTAAAAATTATTTTCTTAGCTATGCTTCCACATACCTGTTTTTGTTGTATAGCTTCTTCTAGTTGCTTTAATTCTTGAGTAGCCCGTAATACTTTCTGCTCTGCTGTTTCTATTTCGTGATGTAGCTCTGACAGTCGAATCTGTGCTGCAAATTTAAAACAACCTCCTATATACACACAAGAAAAATGCTGACGTCTCAAGTTCTTACTACATTTTCCTTCTGTGCAGTGAGCTCCACCCTAGTTAAGCTGTTCCACTGCAGAACAAGGAAATGCACTGCTTGTGATGGCTTCCGTCTCTGTTCAGCTCCAGTCTACAGAACTATAACTGATCCTTTTATTTGTATACTTCTTAACATGAGAAGGGCTTGATTTCTCTTACCACTGTCAACTGTTTTAAGAGAACAGAACTTCATTGCAAAGTAGGTACTTTACATGTTACTAAGTCATAATTCACCCGGGATATTAACAATGACACCACTACCATCACCTTTGTTACAGATTAAATGCTTTATGATGGGATTCAGCATCAAGAAGTTGGAGCTGGGCATGGTGGTGCACGCCTTTCATCCCAGCACTCAGAGGCAGAGCAGGGGGATCTCTGTGAGTTCCAGGACAGCCAGAACCATAGAGAGATCCTGTCTCAGAAAAAAACAAAAACTGAAACCCAAGTAGTTGGTTGTGGGAGGGCTGGAGCTGGATTTGAGGAAGGGCATTTGTCCAGTATGTGCACAAGGCCTTAGGCTTGTTTCCCAGCACCAATGAAGAAAAGGGAAGGAAAGGAAATAAAGAAAAGGGAAGTAAAGAAAGAAAAGAAAAGAAGGAAGGAAGGAAGGAAGGAAGGAAGGAAGGAAGGAAGGAAGGAAGAAACTTTCCTTTCGAGGGGACCTCAAATTGGCTATTTTTACCACAGATTTCATTCTGCCTTTTCCCTTGCTCACACTTCATCCTCTCACAAAACCCTCCTGAAGCCAGTTTGTACACACATCTCATTTATTTCTGCTTTCTCCTGCCAAAGCTTTCCATAAAATACATGTAAAAAAAGAAATCAGTGTCCACCTGGACTCCTATGCAACTATCAGCTAAGCAAGGATGTGCTGACAGTCTGATTAGTGGGAGCCCCACAGTGGACCAGGAGTCCACAAGGTGCAGAGACTCCAGTCAGGGTTCCCTTTCTTCCGAATCCACACAGCCCGTGACTAAGTGGATTCAGAGCTAACACTGGCAGAGAACCTTTAGTACCTCTTGGCTTAACCTCTTCCTGTACTGGCTTACCAGGAGTGGCAAGATCCCTTGATCAGACTGGGGGATGCACACCAGGGTTGAGGAAACAGACTGCAGGGCATGTCAGGAAGAGTCAAAGGCCGGCCTGAGGTCTAAGCCTAAGGAGAGTGCTCTTCTCCAGTACTGGAAGGCTTTTGCCCTCATGGTTCTTTACCTGCTTCAGTGATTATTAACTGTATCTCTAAATGAGCAGTTTCAGTAACTGTTGGCAGAATCCCATTTACATATTTCCCTCCCCAGACAGGTTTTCACTATGTAATAGCTCTGGCTGACCTGGAACTCACTCTGTAGACCAGGCTGGCCTTGAACTCACAGAGATCTGCCTGCCTCTGCCTCCCAAGGGCTGGGATTAAAGACATGCACCATCACCGCCTAGCCAGACTCTTATTAGATTGATTCCTTGACATGTTGCCATCAATTACTGTCAGAAATCTCATTCTCAACTACAACAGGAATCATCTAAAAAGCAGGCTCAAGTATCACTACTTAGGCTTTAGACTTTTCATGTAAATAGTAAGTACCACCAATATGTTCAACTAAAACTTGTAAGATAAAAATCAATCTGCATATCCTGTTAGTTTATGGCTGTCTGTCTGTATGAATGCATTACTTCTTGTAGTGCTAGACACTGAACCAAAAGACTTGCACATGCCAGGCAAATGTCCACATGGAGCCACATCCCCAGTCTCATATTTTTTAAGAACTTAAGAAGAACTTTGTTTAACCTGCACTTATTTTTTTTTCTGTGTCTTCCAACTGTATATCCGGTGATGCATTGGCTCTCAGGGGCACGTGCTCATGTCTAAGCTGTCCTCCTGACGTCATCGTCTGGATCTGAACGGCCTGGGCACCACTGGCAATGTAAGTCTCAGTGGCAAACATGTTTCTCTTGTATCTGGATTTGCCAATGTAAGGGCTTTCATCTGGGGATTTGTCAATTTCAGCATACTAAAAGCAAGCATAGCAATAGGTTTATAGATTAAGAAGCAACCCAACATTATTCATCTTATTGGTGGCAAACATATCACAGAATTACTTATATTAATATTAATCTTATATGTCTAGAAACTAAAAGATAGAATGTTATTCTTTATCCTCTTTTTCATATAGCAAAAAGGAACTAGAACTAAAAACGGTCTCAAAAGGATTCTCTCTACTAACAAGCTCGGAATAACTAGACTACCCACGGCTATACAACTCCTTAATATTGTTTCATTTTTCAGTCAAAAGCCTGTGTGTATTATGTTGCTTCCTGACCAATATAAGATCTCAATCTAATACATTTTAATATTAACATTTTAAAACCTAAACATGATACTGTTGGAATTACTGGTCTTGGACATTCGGCAGTTCCTTGTTTCTATGGCATTTTTACTAGTAATGGCTGCCTGGTGCTGGCTCTAGAGAGCAGTGGACAAGCCATCTGAGGAGGCGACCACTCGGGTGCTGAAGCACCCGCATTCAAAGTATACACTGAACTGACCCACACCCAGAGTAAGGTAACAGTGGCCAAGACGACCGTTTTCAATGATAGCTGTGGCTATAAGTAAGGATCTCCTTGGAACGTTTATCTTTTTAGAACACTACTTTAACTCCATGAGGCAAATAACACACGCTCAACCAAAATACAGTTTACTTTGGTGATATCCTTACATCAAGAAAATGGAGTGTGACTGGTGGACTGGCTCAGCAGGTACAGGCACTTGTGGCAAAGGCACCTGCTGCCAAGGCTGACCACCTGAGTTCAATCTCTGGGAACCACACAGTGGAAGCCAAGAAGTAACTCCCAAAACAGTCTAACCTCCACATGCATGGCCTCCCTATACATACAAACACAAACACTTATTTAAAAAGAAAACCGAGTGATTAAAATCCCTCCCATCCTGGCTTTAATTTAGAGTGCTAAAAAAAAAAAAATAAACTTACCTCTGATGGATAATAATTTAGTGGCTCAAACTTAGCATCAATTTTATAAAAGGCCAGTTCCTGTTCCAGCTCATACTGCTTTTGACACGCTCGTGTTAGTTCCATTGTTTTCTGTTTTAGCTATTGGTCAATATGAGATGATCAGTATCAGTGAGTTAGCATGACCCTATAATGATACAGGTGGTATCTATACTATAGCTCACTATAGCTACACCAGATAGCACAACACGGAGACTATTTTATCTCAATCCTGTATTACAAAAAATGAAACACAGAATTATCATTTTAGAAGAGAGCACAAAAAAGACCTTTGAAGCTTGTACGCTATTTCAGGATATAGTGAGTCAAGTTTTAAAAAGCAATTTAGGTTGTTTCATCTAAACATGAAAATAAATATCAGCCATTTTGTAGTACTTGCTTCCTGGTTTCCCAATTATTAGCACTAATTTATTGAACTTAACTTTTGCTTACTCTTTCATTTTAATGATTGCTTCAATTCATGGAGAGACATTTAACAGAGGAGGAGAAAGATTGGCTTTAGTCAATGACTCTTAGCTGTGAGTGTTCAGTACGTGTGTGTGTGTGTGTGTGTGTGTGTGTGTGTGTGTGTGTGTGTGTGTCACACTGTGTTTCCCAGGAATCTGCTATGCAGCCCAGGCAGGCAGTGTGGGTGGGATCTTTCTGTCTTAGCCTCTTGAGCACTAGATTACAGGTATGTGCCTCCATGCTGGGCCAGAACATTACTCTGTAGCAGAGAAGTAAGGAACGTAATAAGCTCAATCAGATGCAAATATGTGGCATTAGTCATTTTTAATACAGTAACTTTAATTACAACCTTTTGGTTACTCTTGGAAGATTTTGGAGTGAGAGAAAAATGTAAGGACAATCTAACCTAATTTTCTGATTTTTTTCAGATTGATGAACTGCCTTGCCACAGGTTACCAGACTACCAAACTAATCCTTTGAGTTCACTTCAAAGGTCCACTAAGTGATTTTTTTTCTTTTTTTTTTTTTTTTTTTTTTTTTTTTGGGGGGGGGGCAGGCATTCTGAGAGTTGATTTCAAACAGAAAATCATGCAGAAATATTTCATGAATATCAAAATACAAGTTGAAAAGAAGAAAGCATACACATGAACATTTTACAAGACCAGGAAATCAAAATCGTGCATGAGTTAGCATGCAGTCACCTCCTGAGTACCATTAAAGGAGTAACACTGATCTTGAGCTCTCTCTGAGAGCCAGACGTTGTGTGGTTTACATTGCTACCTCACCCAGGCTGCACAACCCATTCTGAGGTGATAAAAGCTGCTCAGAGAGGTTACTCCACTTGCCCAGCTGAGCAGCTGGTTGAAAAGGTAAAGTACAAAGCTGTGTAACCCAGTTTCAAGTCTAACACTCTCTACTGTCCTGTGCTGCCTTCAGGGTCCTCTTGCAGGCTCTCTAGCACATTGCCCCCATTGATGTTTCCAGTGAACGCTCAAGAGACGAGTCTCAGAGATACAATTCACAATCAACAGCAGCAACGCAGGTTCAGGTTTGTTCCCAAAGCAGACTGACAACAGGGCCTGCTGGAAGCGCAGAACAAGCCTGGACCACTTTCTACACTAATCTGTGTTTTCAAAGTACTTCTATGTTTCCCATAGTTCTAGACTTAGATGATGATAAGCCCGCAGCAAACATCTGGAAGCAGAAGTGCATACATGGGAGCAACACAGGCCAGGAAGTAGTAGGCCAGTAGTATATTGTCTATGGAGAACCAAGAAATGACTGCAGTTAACACACTACAAACAGGAACAATAATACACATTTCCTCTCACATTCAAATTTGCTCTCCTGTATCCAAAGTCATTTACATTATTACACAAACACATTCTCAAAGAAGCAAACCAGTTTCAAAACTTAAAATGTAAACAAGCATATCATACAAGTTACCATGCAACATCACAGGAAACAGTGCATTCAGTTCTGAGGGGACTACCTGAAAGAAGAATAAAGACCCAGCAGAAAAAGGCCTGCAAGAGACCAAGAGAAGGAAGGGCTAAGAGAAGCAGCAGACAGACAAACATTACCTGCAGCACACTGGAGAGAGGAAGGCTCTGAAGCCCCCAGCACTTCTCTTGATGGCTCACCACCGAATGGTATCAGTCCTGGTGTCACTGAGTGTAAATTTACCACCTTACATTACTTAGCTGGCTTCACTTGAAGTTATTCTCACATTTAGAACCTTACTAAATCCTCACAAGGCCATGAGGTGGCGGGACAAGTAAAGGCTCCATTTAAACCACAAGAACCCTGAAAGGTCAGGGTAAAATACCTTGCAAAATGACCAGGAGGAAGTTGGGTTAGTATCTGCAGATGGTGGGGATAGGGGCCCACTACAGTTTAGATAACCATCAAAACAACTTTTGTTTTATATAGGAACTAGTTTAGTACACAAACAATCACTTAAAAAAATTGCACACTCTTATACAATTGGAGTGATATTATCATCACATACCTTTTAAGAGACAAAGCTCTCAAAAGAAGACCTAGAATTCTACTTCTAAATATATAGTAGTACTTTGAGATAACATAAGAGACAAAATAATGACATGGGTAATTTAAAAGGAAAGACAAAATGATCAATTAATATTCACTCCTCCAGCAGTATGCTGGACACCATACCTCACACATTAGCCTTTGGGTAGCAGATCACAGTCAACTACAATTCACAAAGCCTTTGGCCATCTTCCCGATGCTACAGTCAGGATGTTGTGTTTTTAAATATAAGAGCAAAATTTCTCTACCTTAACAGAATACAGCCAAAGCAATGTGTAGCACAGACTCACCAACTTGTTTTTTGTGCTGAGGTCACTTTCTAGCTCTTCACAGCTCTGTTTCTGCAACATGGCTTCTTCTTTTAAGGACTTGTTTAGCTTATCTTGATTTTTAATTTCTTCAAGAAACTTTGTTTGTTTGTTCTTAAGCTCTTCTGTTTCCACCGTCTTCTTTTCCAGGGCTTTTTCCAGTCTTTCGACCTCTTCTGCGAATAAAAACGTAATAGGAACAGAGTGTGCTTCTTAGAGCAACAGTGGAAGAGGTCTAAGAACACGCAACACGACTTTGAAAATTATACGCCGTGGGCTTTCCGGGGTGGGGGAAAAAGAGGACCACCTTGGATCTGGATCCGACGTAAGAAAGTAGTAACTGGAGGGGATCTTTATTATAATTATTATTTGTGTGACAGACACACAGGAAGCCATGATGTGGCACAGAAGTCACAGGGCAGCTCAGTGGAACTGGTCTCTTCCACCTTTTTGTGGTTTTCAGGATAGGACTCAAGTTAGTAGGCTTGCTCAGAAGTGCCTTCCTCACCAAGCTACTACCATGGTGTGAAACTGCCATTTCTGTAGGTCAAAAGTAGATGCATGCCAATTTCAGATTCAATTTCCACTTCAGACTGAACAGAGGCCGACTTCTCAACATTCTAAAATGGTCACTCTGCACCTTCCTTTCTCCTCAAACTCCCCACACTCCAGCCGGTCTTTCTCAGCGGAGCTTCACATTTCATTAAGGGAGTGCCCTTATTTTCCTACTCCAAACAACAAAAGCACCAACATCTACACATTCTTCTCTCCTTTTTAATGGAGAATGTGTCCCTCCTACCAAAAGATGATCAGTGATCTCTGTCTCTCAAAATCTAATCTCATGGTCCTCATTTTTATGAACTAAAAGAATCAAGGTGTGATTTTCTCCCCATCTTAGAAACACTATTTCATCACTACAGACTTTAAGGTTTAATTGCATTTTGTTTCTTCCCATTTCCTGGCCTTGAAGCTATTGGTGAATGTTTAGTCTCGGATCTTTTCTTTACCTTTAAACCTAAAACATCACGATGATTAAGTATTAGAAGAGTGAAGCTGTTACAGGAATTTCAGGTCTTTGATCAAACACCTTCCTCCCATTCTTTAATCTGTTAACATCTATCATTAGCTCCCAGTCCTCTTGAATTGCTCTAGGCAAGAACATCAAACCAATTCAAAGCAATTCTTTTTGTTTGTTTGTTTGTTTGTTTGTTTGTTTTGTTTTGTTTTTTGTTTCTCTGTGCAGCCCCAGTCATCCTGGAGCAGGCTGGCCTCAAACTCAGAGATTAGCCTGCCTCTCCTCCCTACAGCTGGGATTAGAGGTGTGCACCCCATTGCCCAGTCCAAAGCCATTCTAAAGCCATCTCTGTGCCAGTCTTACCTCATGTGTCAGCCCATTCACCATGGTGACTACTTGTTCTCTTGAACTCTTTCCTGGGCTTTTGAAACTATTTCCTGTACTCTGATCTTGCTAGTCTGTCATTTACTGTTTTCCTGGCTGGCTGCTCACCATTCTTCCTCTTCTCACACCTTAGACACACACACACACACACACACACACACACACACACACACACACTCAGGAGATCATTTTTGAGGCAGGGAACTTTCAGTACATAGTATATGCTCAACAGATACTTGCTTAATTAACCAATTTAAGGTGCCATTTTCTATGTAAATTTTAGTAGGACTGTAAGGTTTGTAATTAATCCTTGTTTTAAAAAATGTCAGGTGCAGCGATCTGCACCTTTTTAAACCGAGTGTTTGTGTGTTTATTGGAGGTGGGTAGGATGCACACCTACTGACATGGCTTAAGTGTACAGATCAGAGAACAACTTGTAGGAGTCAGTTCACTCCTTCCTCACTGTAACTCTGGGCTGTCTCCCAGACCCCATCCCTCTAGAGACTATAAAGACAAGTTCCTTCCTCAGCCAAGATTTTAAGTATCACCTTACCTAAACTGAATCTCTCGAAAGCCTCTTGTCTGTCCTGGGTGGTCACTGGCTGACCTTCCAAACTTTCCAGGGAACGAAGGTGGAAAACGGTAAACTGGAGGTAATGAGGAAGGCCCGCAACCGGATTCTCAATGAGGATTAGAGAAGTCAAATCTTGTAGTAGTTTCAACTTGCTTACATCCTGGAGCTGAAATGGTACAATAGCAACACTGGAATACTTTACTTTAAAATCATAAAAAACAAAGAAAGTAACAAATCAGAGGATTGCTTTTAGCATGTCCAGAAACCTATTTAAAAACCTACTGCCCCAAATTAGCAATGTAAGAAAGGGACAGAAAAGAAGTACATGAGCATTGGTATATCAGGCAGTAATATTTGTTTTCCTTTGTGGCTCCTCACAAAACCCAGGCTGTAAGTGTTACCTGAATTTTACAGGTCAAGAACTCAAGATTCAAAGATATGACTTGCTTAGAACCTAGTGACACTGAATAAAATGGGGGTTTCAATCTAAGTCTATATTATTCTAAACTAATGTCTTTATTTTGTATTGATCAAGTAAGCATGAAATGAACTGCTATGAAGGAGTCTGGTAAATTTTGAGGTAACAATTATAACTGATGGTTAAAAAAAAAACCTACAAAAATATGTATAGATACCAACATTCTTTGAAGCTTCTTGTTTATTCTAAGGACTTATGTAGGTTGAGAAACACTATCTTAAACAGCTTGTACAAGTTTGTATTTCTCCTAAATAAACATATATTACCCTTAGTAATGCCAATTCCAAACATACAGATGAGAAAATGATATATGATTACATATAATAAATACCGAACAGTTTTCCTGTTATTCAGCAGACACTGGGTATGACCTAAAATCAAGAACTGAGAAATACTTAGGGTCAATTTTTGATTCCTGGCTATTTCTTCCTATGGGCCTGTGAGTTTCAAGAGCATGAGGTAACATGTAAGAATGGTGTAAGGCTTGGACTCTGAGGCTCTTGAGCTGCTGCAGTAAAATAGAGTCTCCTTCCCAGATCTTTATAAAAATGGAAGAAGGGAAGATACTTGCCGAGTGTGGCAGAGCATGCCCGTGGCAGCAACGTGAGAGCTGTAAGTCGGAGTTGTGCTTGACTTACAGAGGAAGGCGTCACCACAAACAAGCAAGGTCATCAACAGTAAGATGAACAAACGGTGCCTGTTCTAATACGTCTTCACATTTAAGGAATAACGGACACAGCCTTAGTCACTCATCCTCTGAACGTTTCTCTCGTTTCTCCTGAGTCTCTTGACACCTCCATAAAGAGGTCACACAGAATTATTTTCTCTAGTTTAAACAGTTCATAGAAATCAAAGGACTCCAAGATACATTAGGGCAGCCTTGGCCTGTAGCTGGTCATGCCTTTCCATTTTTAGTCTAACAATTTAAGTTATGCCATGATTGTTTCAGTTCTAACACCCAGTGTAACACCAATTAGGTGCCACATTTATTCATTAGGTGTTCAGAAGGCATTTTCTAACTAAACATGAATTAATTTAAAATAGGTATGTATCACATACATATTACACTTGAAGCACGGCACTAGGCAACAAGGATAAAAGAAGGTGCAATGAAATGATGGATATAAAATACTAAGAGATCAATTCTTGGTTATTATGAAACCTTTGCAAAATGAGATCAGTCTATGTTTCATTACACTCAAGAATCCTAGGTTATATCTGAATTTAGCATATGGTCAATCAAACAAGGACATTAAAAGAAATATCATACTTTAAGAACAACTTAAGGTTTCTAAATATTTTTTCCCAATAAATAAAAAATTTGAATAAAGAAGTTTTTAGGAAGATAAAAGGGACTAACTGGAGGAGGAAGGGGCCTGAAAAGAGAGGGCACTGGCCTAAGGGATCATGTTCAATATAAAACATAAACATGGCAGAGAGTTTTACAATTCAAATAACCTAAGTTTTAGGAAAAATAAATCTCGATACTTTGAATACTTACCGATGATATCTTATTGCCTTTTAGATTGAGGACTCGCAAAGATTTCAACTTTTTTGCGAACCACACTGGAATATGCTCGATTTCATTCCCTGCTAGATTTAGCTTTTGCAGATTGCACATGTTTTCTAGTCCTTCGATCTTGCTGAAAACCAGAGTACAAAATCACACTTAGTACCTAAAATGATTAAGTTCTTTCACAGTAGTTTACAGTAAATAGCATCAGCTGCACGAAGCTGCTTTTCATAACTATAATTTATTAACTTTTTCCTGAATGACAACTAAAGAAAGTGGCCAAAGTCAAATTTCCCCACAGAGCTAAACTGCCAACCCTTTGTGAGTGAGCCTGTAGTCCTACTCGCCTTACCGTACTCGAAGATCTCCTAACAGGAAAGAAGAGGTGCCCATGGCCGTACCACTAGAGTGGAGCACTCAACAGCACACTGCCGTGAGCCACAGTGCTGTCCGATGTCCACAATAACTACACTGTCCTCACCAAAGATGAACTATACCAGCAGCACAGGCGGCCCATTCTAAATGATACTGTGTTTATGAGTACATGCACTGCAATGAGCTACTTAACTCAAACATTTGCCACTCATCCCACTAAACTTTCACTGACAGCATATCCTTTACATTACCAGCAATTTAGTTGTCAATTCAATTCCCTAGTCAATTTACTATACTGACCAAACATTCCTGAGCTTCTCTGTTTTCATGAAATTATTTTCATTAGATCAATTCTTTTGAAAGTTTTCACATTGTGAACTTGATTTGCCAAGTTTTTTTTACATTTCATTTTTGTCTTAATTAGAACTTCTCGTTATTACAGTTGTTTTCTCCCCGCCCCCAACTTTTTAAAATTTTATGTTTATATATGTTTTGCCTACATGAATTTGTCCATGCAGCAGGTGTATGCAGTGCCCACGGAGGCCAGAAGAGGGTGTAGGATTCCTCTGACACTGGGGTTACAGTTTGGAGCCACCACATGGGTGCTGGGAACAGAGCCTGTGTGCTCTGGAGGAGCAGCCAGTGCTCTGCACTGCTGAGCCATCTCTCCAGCCTGTTTTCATTTACTGACCACTGTATTTAAGAAGTCTGAGTTGGGGGAAAAAGTGTTTAAAGATTTCCAAGATTTGATTCCTGCTTCATCTTCCCTGTTACAGTTTTCTATACCTAGCTTTAGTCATCACTAGGTTTTACATTCATTTCTCCCAGTAGTTGTATATTTGTATGTGAATCTGAATTAGAAATGAGATGTACAATGTTATTCTTATAACAATGAGCAAAGAACATGAAGATAAATACACAGGATCAAGTTATTTGGAATATCTGCCAGATCAGAATACCATTCTCTTACATAAACATTATTATATAATAAGACAAGGAATCACAGACAACATCTAGACAAAGTTACTGCTAAAAATATAATTAAAAGTTGGTACAAAAAATATATCTGCTTTAATAATGCTAAGTAAAATACTATCCTCTAGTTAAGTAATACTGAAATATGAAGACAGATGGGAAGTTCCCGCACACAGTCCTTCAGTGGATTCTTTCAACAATAACATGAAGACCTGGATGCCCTTAGTCTACCACTGACAGAAGACCCTGCAATGCTACCTAAAGGAGCAGTCACTCACCTGATTTTGTTATATGATAAGTTGAGTTCACGTAATCTTAGCAGCTTGTCCATTTTCTCAATCTTTGCTATTAGATTATAGCTGAGATTCAGTACTTCAAGTTTAACACACTTTTCCAAATTCTCGATGTACTAATTGGAAATAAATGGTAAATACTTTATACAACGGATTCCTTGACAGAACACACTAAGGGAGGTGCATTAGAGGCTGCTTTGATCAGTGAATCCTAACAGCTTTCCTAGACCTCTACTGCTTTCCCTGGCCGAGTAGTAAGGTTCTGCCAATATTCCCCGACCCTCAGCAATGCCCATACAGAAAGCAGCACAAACTACTCAACAAGAATTCTCCCACCGCTGTTACTCTTTACAAACGAAGGACTGCACTACTGAACGGCCTCTCCCCGTCTCAGTTTAAAGGCAGCCACTTTCAATAGATATGCATCACATGGCTAATATCAATGAAGTGGGATCCATTGCAGCAAGGCTAAGGCAGTGGCCCAGGCCATTTTCCCCGCTGCACAGTTCATATTCACCATGTTCACATTTCTCCTATTATCAGCAAGACGCACTGCACTGTAACAGGGTTTCTATTGAGCCTTCCTCTTAGCCCCTCAGTCATCACGAGTATACTCACAAGAATTGTCTACATTTCTTTTCCTGCCTTCCCTGTTACTGCTATTGTACTGGTAAGGCAATACATCTTTTTAGCACATCGCGGTCTCTCTATTACCATCCATTCAGCAAATATTTATCAAACATGGATTATGTGCCAGGAGCTGTTCTATGTACATGAAATATAGTGGCAAGTAAGGAAAATAGGGTTTCTTGACTTTACTGGCATATAAACATCAAACAAGATTGTCAGACAGAAAAATTCAAAGAAGACAATAAGGAAAACTTCTTGTGATAGTATGACACAAACTGGGCGCTAAATAAGTATCTGCTGAATGAAGAGGAGAAGGTGTCTAAAACTGGGTAGTAAGAGAAGGCCTCACAGAGGAAGTATATCCGGCACAGACTTAATAACTTGAAGTCACTTGTGTGTACACCCTGGAACACAGAATACTAGGCCAACTTAAAAATAACAAAAACCGCAATCAAGGGTCTGGAGGGATGGCTCTGCAGGTAAGAACACTTGCTGCCCTAGAAAAGGACCCATGTTTGATTCTCAGCACCCACATGGTTACTACAACCATCTGTAACTCTAGTTCCAGGGATCCAGTGCCCTCTTCTAGCCTCTGTAGGCACGAGGCATGCACAAGGTGCACAGACATACATGCAGGCCACACACACACACACACACACACACACACACACACACACACACACAC
>CABHPP010145946.1:52752-74831 GCA_902168425.1 Peromyscus attwateri | reverse complement strand
CCTCCCTCGTGTTCCTCACTTCTTCTCTGTTTTCCTCTCTCTATCTAGGCTCCGGCAGGAGGACAGAGTGGCCTCTGGTCTTTCCTTCTCTTGGCTTGCCGTTTTCTGCAATCGTGATCTTAGTCAGCTGGGGCTTATCGGCTGGCCTGGCTGCCGCTGTACCTTCCTTCAGTCTTGGTGCTCTCCAGTGGAAAGAACCTGAGCCATACCTGTCATTTAAAATTTTCTAGTAGCCTACCTTTAAAAAAGTAAAAAGAAACTGGCAGGGACTAGAGAGGAGGCTTAGTGGAGAGAGAGCGTGCTGTCCTTACAGAGAACCGGAGCTCCATCTCCATCACCCGGGTCGGGCACCTCACAGCTGCCTGTAATTCTGGCTGCAGGGTATGCAGTGCCCTTTTCCAGCCCCACGTACCCACGGGTGCGCTCGCATGTGTGTACATACAAGATTAAAAAATAAACTAAGGGGCTGGCAAGATGGCTCAGTGGGCAAAGGCCACTTCTGCCGGGTCTAACAACCCGAGTTTGACCCGCAGAGAACTCACAATAAAGAGCTCTCCACGTACATGACCTCCACGTGCTCACCATGGCATGTGTGCACCCACACAGATACACACATACTCACAATCAAAATGATAAAAAGAAGCAGATAGATTCAAGTTTCTGTTTCTCTGGAAGATACCAACTTCTAAACTTACATGGAGCTAGTGATACAGCTTCCAGCCGTACGTAATACATTAATGACTACTTTAGAGTCTGGTAGTCATACCAAGCCTTCCTATCCTCTCCCTGCTGCTCCCTGTACTGTAAAACATGAGAACTAGTTTCTCACTCTGTTACGTGGCTCAGCTGATTTCACCATGGCCCTGTTTGGTACTGCTTTCCCTCCCATTTTACAAAGGAGGGTATTGTTTCAGAGTGCGGAGCTAGAATTCAGACCTAGGCCTGGAGGTTATGGATGGGGCCACTGCTCCCACATCTTTGCAGCAAATAGTGTATTCCCATCCCTCGGAAGGGGTCCTGTCAGAATTCATGACATTGCTTTGAGGTGGCTGAGGTGGTTCTGTCCAGGTTTCTGCACCTCCAGGTGCCACATTGCTGTTCCCCTGGGTCTCCAGGGCAGCCTTCTTTCTGATATTGCCTCATGAGGGGATGGCCAGCCTCGGGAGGTTTCCTTCAACATCCATTTCCACTTAGAAGATCTCTTTTATTCCTCCAGTATAATTTCAACACCCATGGTAGGGACAGCTCATTTCTCCATCAGGTTCAGCATACCATCCCTCCTGGGCTGGGCCATTCACAGACTTCTTCTGTCCACCTGCTGTCCCGACACTGACATCTGCCTCCCCCATCCCACTCCAGTTCCTGTTCAGACAGTGGCAGAGAAGCATTCCTTCTTCAGGGGAGCCCCTGTAAAGGTTCTCTGCTCCCACATCTCTAAAAGCTCTTGTAACACCCCAGTGTGCAGCACCGTGAGAGGGAAGATTCTGGAGACAGATGTACTGGTTTGTTCTTCGTCTTAGCTCTTCATTGTTTCTGAGGTGGGATTGTAAGACCTTCTGAAGGAAAGGCTGTGTCTCTGTTACTTCTTGCTGTGTGTCTGGATATGGACTCCATGTATGATTGAAACCTGGTATGTCTGTCTGGGAGCCTGCCCAAATGCTGGCTTAAAACCTTTTGCCAAACGAGATTGGGCCCCTCAACATTTTATCCTGGGTGGGGGATAAATTCTCTCCCTGAGGGACTGCTGGTAATTAAGGAGAAGGGCTGTCATTTTGTAAGGAGAAGGTAATTGTTGGAGAAGGGCTGTCATTTTCTTCAGTGGCGTCACTACTGGTAAGTTGCCTTTGTTGGGGCAAGAAACACTAATTAAACTCAGTGAGCCGCACACAAAAGAGGACCTGGAGGTGGAAGGGAGATTTATTGAGAAGGGCTCCAGCAGGAGAGGGAGGGGGAGGAAAAACAGGTATGAAAATGACTAAAATTGACTTATGTATGAAACTGTCAAACCTAAGTGTCTCAGTTAGGGTTTCTATTGCTGTGAAGGGATATCATGTCCACGGCAACTCTTAATGAGGAAAACATCTCACTGGGGCTGGCTTAGAGTTTCAGAGCTTTAGTCTGTTGTCGCCATGGCAGGAAGCATGGTGGTGCACAGGCAGACATGGAGAAGGAACTGAAAATTCTGCATCTGGATTAGCAGGGAGAGAGAGACACTGGACCTGGTTTGAGCATTTGAAACCTCAAAGCCCACCCCCTCATAACATACTTCCTCCAACAAGGCCACACCTACTAATAGTGCCACTTCCTTGGGCCATTTTCATTCAAAATACCACGGTAAGAAAATCTTGCTTAAAAAAATCGTTCAAGATAAAAGGGTTCCTGCCAGGCATGGTGGCGCACGCCTTTAATCCCAGTAATCTGGAGGCAGAGGCAGGCAGATCTCTGTGAGTTCAAGGCCAGCCTGGGCTACATGGTGATTTCCAGGATAGCCAGGGCTATGTAGAGAGACCTGTGTCGGAAAACAAAAAAATAAAGTAAGTAAATAAAATAAAAGGGTGCGTGATCGGGGTGTGAAAGGCCATTGTGTGTTTTGGTCATGTCTCCCACAGACTTACATATGCATGGCTGGCTTCAGCAATAGGAAGATGCTCAGCGTGATATGAGTTCAGCATGGGCTGGACTCCGTTTGTCTTCATCCCCTTCTGTTCTTCAGTTACCAGGTCCCGTCCAACCCTGCACTGTGCCTCACCTTAGTGCGACTTCCTGATTCGGGCTTTAGCTGGTGTGTTCTGCACCTGCGGGATGAACAGTTTTTATTGGCATTGGTTCATGTCGGAGCTGCCCCGCAAACCCCCCAGCGCCTGTCCCCATCAGCCCGGCTCCCCGAGGAGTATATCTAAGGTCCTGTTTGGTAATGTTATGGTCCTACTTTACCATCTTCAGAACCTGACCTTTCTTTCTGGGGTGCAGGATGGTGGCATCATAGAGTGCCCGCCCATTGTCTCTGTTTTCCATTGTACTCGAGCATGCGGGGAAGGAAGGTCCTGAGGTTGGACCTTTATTTGTGCTGGCCTCACAGTTGTTTTTTCGAACTGTCTGTTCTTCTGGCTTTCATTTCCTCCTATGAAGTATGATTTATTAAGCCTACCAACTTATCTTTTCCTTTTATAGGGAAATCTTCCATTAAAAACTTCGCTTCTGGAGTTTGCTATGTTTAGGACAGGCAGGGATTGCCACAGACTTGTTTTACCATAGCAGATTCTTTGAGGCTGATAATGTGGTCATGTTGGTTCCCCGACCCGAGAGCTCTCATATAAGTAAGGCCTTTGTTAAGGGGGCCCACAAGGAAGAAGGCCTGTGGACAGCTTTCCTCCCAGCATCCTCTCTTGCTCCCTCCGTCCTCTTTCTCTTTGAGAGGTGTCCCCACTTTTGCCACTGAATTGTCTTGAGAGCTAATGCCAGCATCAGAACCTTCTCGCATGCTCTGTTACTCTAAGAACTGCTCCTCCCTGCTCAGTCACCAAGTTCTGAAGCATCTGACTCCCTGATAGCTCCTGCCTGGCCCCCTTCTTGCCTTCCTGGCTTTGGCCCAGCAGTCCCGTCACCCCTCACGACCATGAGCCCAGTGACCTCTTGAGCACCCAGTGCCTCAGCCTTGCCCTGCTGAGGTTGCTCTCACCGCTGGCCTGCTGAGTGGATGTCCTGGTGTCTTCTTAGTTGACTTCCATGGCCACTGTCCCTTAGATCCCCTGGTGTCCAGCCCCAGCACCCCTCTGGGCAATCAGCATGTTCTTCTTCCATCTAGAACACACTCTGAACTCCTCCTCACCCTTGGAGCACCCACTCACTCACCACCTCCTCTGGGAGGCCTCCCTGATTTCCTGTGTTGGACCTGTGGCTCCTTACCCATCAGCCACACTGTCTCATTGTTGGTGCTTTGAATGTTTGGGGAGTTCCTGGTTGATTATTCATTGAAAGAGTGAAGGGATTATGCCCTGTTTATTTTCCTATTCTCAGTTCCTGGTATGTAACATTTGCTTATTAAATGTTTATTTAAAGGATTTTAAATCTGGGCATGGTGGTTCATGAACCCCAGGGATTTAAAAAATTACTTACAAAATTAAAAAAATAATAATGAGAAGTAGGAGACTTGTTAAGAGAACAAAACAAATCCCATACCCATGCAGACCAGCCCTTCTCAACTGAGGTTATATGAGAAATTTAAGCCCTAATACCCAAAGGCAGCCTGTGTTGTACATTAACTTCTCTTCTGTGCTCCTGTAAGGATTCTACTTGTTCGCCATCCTTGGGGCAGTTGACAAAATTAGCCGCTCTAGCCCTTTGCTATGGTGATTCAGCCCTAGTGGAATTTCAGTCAAAGAAGGCTAATAGAGACAACTCAACCCTGTTCCCGTAAAATGCACATGAGATAGAGGCTGAGAGGCTAGATAAGGACGTTGGCAGTGGGCGCCCCAGGAATGTAGGACAGCTTGCTAATCTGCTCCCAACTGTCAAATATTCTCTGATGTTTTTGCCTTTGTAAAAACAAGAGTTCAAGGCTGGGGGGATGACTCAGTGGGGAAGAGTCATGGCTGTGCCAGTGTGAGGACCTGAGTTCAGATGCCATGCACCTGATAAAAACAGGGTGTACTGCAGTCTGGTAACAGACAGACGACAATAGAGGGAGACACCTTATGTCCTTCTCTGGCCCTTGAGAGCACGAGCATGTGCACACTCACACACACACACACACACACACACACACACACACACAATAGTCTGAAATGTCAAAATGGAAGAATAATTTTTTAAAAAGATATTAAGAATAAAAAAAGATTTTAAAAAAGATTTTAAAAATACTTCCTGGATAAAGCAGATTAGAGTCCCTAGCCACCATCATGCCAGAGGGGGAAGCAGAATCATGGACTGAGCCCTCTCGGCATTGCTCATTAAAACAAAAACAAAAACCAGGCATTGGTGTGACTCTTGGTGTCCGCTCCCTGGGTCCTGCATCTCTTCTTGTTTCTGGACTTCTTAGGAGGTCTCTAACAAACATGCAACAGTTAGTATAGTCCCATGGCCTATCTAGGTGGTATGTAGTTTCCTTCCTTCCTTCCTTCCTTCCTTCCATCCTTCTTTTTTAACTTTTTATTCATTCTTTGTGGATTTTATACCATGCATCCCTATCCCACTCATCTCCCCATCCATTTGTATCCACCCTCTGCCCTTGCAACCTCCCCACCAAAATGAAATAAAATTTTAAAGAAAAAAAATTCTCATCGTGGAAGCTATAGTGTAACACAGTATACCCTTTAGTCCAAGTTTTCTTTCTTTTGTTGACTTTAAATTCTATTGTATGAGTGTTTGCCTGCATCTGTGTATGTTCACCATGGGCATGCCTGGTCCTCACAGAAACCAGAAGAGGGCCTCAGATCTCCGAGAACTGGCATTATAGGTGATTGTGAGCCACCATGTGGGTGCTGGAAACTGAACCAGAGTCCTCTACAAGAGCAACAAGTGCTCTTAACCACTGAGCAATTTCTCCAGCTCCTGCTTAGTTTTCTTACTAAGAGTAAGCATGAGTTGAGGTTCCTTGGAGTAAACCTGGTAGGAGACCCAGATGCTAGTTCATCTTCACCCCCTGTGCTCTGACAAGCCGTATCCTTGAAGTGTGAATGTAACCTTACCTGACATACCGTTTATCCTGTTCTCCTCCAGTGGCTACTGAAACAGGAAGATTTGATGAAAAAACAGGAACTTTACTTAGTTCCTGGGTGTGGTGGTTTGAATGAGAATGACCCCCACAGGCTCATATATTTGAATACATGCTTAGTCCTTAGCAGGTGGAACTGTTTAGGAAGGATTAGGAGGTGTGGCCTTAGTGGAGGTGTTGTGTCACTAGGGGAAGTATGCTTGGAGATTTCAAAAGCCCATGCCAGGCTGTTTCTTTCTACTTTCAACTTAAGGATCAGGATATAAGCTCTCAGCTACTGCTCTAGTACCATGCCTGCCTGCCTGCTGCCATGCTTCCCACAATGATGGTCATGGTCTCACTTTCTGAAACTGTAAGCAATTAAGTGTTTTGTTTTTTTTTTTTCCTTTATAAGTTGCCTTGGTCATGGTGCCTCTTCAAAGCAACAGAAAAGTGACTAAGACACTAGGTATCTCCCATCTAGTCACTTATTAATTCATAAAGGTAGCAACTTGAGAGTGGATTCTGACTCATTCCACTTTAACCAGCTGTTAACATGAGATGTCACCAGCGCCAGGCCAGTTCAGCACCGTGAGCCTCCTGAGAAAATGCTGAGAGAAAAGTGTAGCCTCCCACTGTGCTACTCTGGGCCCCTGTGCATAACTTGCATCTAATAGGTGAAGAAACATCAGATGAACTCCAACTAGGGAACAGTCTATAAAACACTTGGCCTGTACTTTTCAAAAAATGTCAAGGTCATAAAAGATAACAGAACTGTTTTAGATTAAAGAAAGTCAAAGAGACTTGACAATTGGGCCTCACATGTGATCCTGGACTGTGTCCTGGAAAAGGAAAAAGAAAAAATTTTGTTGCTGTTTTTGTTTACAAGCTATCACTTGGAACTACTAGAAGAATCTTCCCAAGGCTATTAGATTCTAGTTTAGAATCTGTTCATGTTCTGACATTGACCATTATACTGTGCTTATATAAGGAATGCCTTTGTTTCTAGGGTGTCACGATGCCTCCAACTTGCTTTCAGGTGTTTCAATAAATTATGCATATTATATACTAACAGAGCAGCAGTGCACATGGTAACCATGGGGGGGTATCTGGGAGAAGGATAGACAAGAACTCTTTATATTGTTCTCTAAGTATAAAGTTGTTTCAGGAAACAAAGTAGACGTCTCTACAGCCTCCAGCTCAAGGTGCTTGGACACCATGGCAACAGAAGCTGTGGCATGGCTGCATCTTCTCTGGACACTGCTGCTCATTTTCTCTACTGCTGAACGTGTCTCAGCATCTCTTGGCCTCTGCAGGAAACAGAATGAAGACCTAGTCTCTGCTTGAGAGTTCTTTCTGCCTCGCCTGCTACGGCTGCTATTCTAAGAGGTTTCCTGGTTTGTGGCTGGCCTAAGGGTCATCTGGTCAACCAGCTCTGACCGCCCCTACTGCCCCATTTCCTGACTTAAACTAAACCTACCACAGTCCTGTGAGAGAAGTTTCCCATGCATACTTTGAAGTGTGTTTAAACCCAGACACAGGATCTGTGCACTGTAAGATGCTGTGGTCAGCTGTGGTATTGTGTTCCCCAAAATATTGTGCACCCTAATAAACTTATCTGGGGTCAGAGACAGAACAACCACTAGATACAAAGTCTAGAAAATGGTGGCAAAATAAGAACTTTTAAGATTCATGCTACATCTGGCGCCCAACGTTCATGGTACAAATTCATGAAAAAGCTGCTTGCCTGTGGTCTTGAGGGCCCCAGCTCAGAACCGAGCTACACTCGGCCGGTTGTGGTGAAGCACACTGATTGGATTCACTGAAGAAGGCAGAGGCAGGAGGATCCTGAGTTTGAGGCTGGCCTAGGAGGCTTACTAAGGAGAAGCTGCGGCCAGGATCCGGCTACAAACAGTGGTGGGACCATGGAGGCAGTGGCTGCTGCTCCACGTTGCTGGCTGGTTCTCATCATGTTGGTGACTGCGGTGATGCTGCTATCTGGGACAAAAGGTTTACCACTGTTTGTTCAGGGAAGATTTGTCAGGACCATCGTGTTACAAGAAAGCATCGGCAAAGGTCAGTTTGGAAAAGTTTGGCAAGACAAATGGTGGGAAGAAATTGCTGTGAAGATTTTCTCTTCTAGGGAAGAACATTCATGGTTCCGAGAGACAGACAGACATCAGACTATGATTACTCCAAACCACAGAGGAGGCACAAAAAAAAAAAAAAAAAAAAAAAAAAAAAAAAGTCTGCAGGGAACCATGACCACGCCTAACAGCGACTTTGAAATCTTCAAAAAGATGGCAGGAGCCCACAATGACGATTCCACATGGACTATGGTAAAGACATTAAGCTGATCACGGAAAGATCGACTTTGGACTACAAACTGTTTAGGACAATTTCAAGATGGCTAGCTGAGATGATCCAGCCTGACAGACTATTTGAACAAAGATTTGAAACAAGCCCTGCACTTTCTCAATATGCAGAGACTGAACAAATGATACAGGACTTGACAATTAACCCAAAATTTTTCTTTTCGAGATTCCCTAAAGATATCTTCACCCCTAGAAAGCAAAAAAAAAAAAAAAGTGAATATAGATAGGAGATAGATCATCGAATCTACTCTGAGAAAAAAGATAAAGAAATAATAGGATAAATGGGTAGATCACTGAATCTACACTGAAAAGAAAAGGGGGAAGACATAAAAATGACAAAAGGTAGACTACTGAATCTATTATGAAAAGAAAAAATACTTTTAAAAAGGAATTACTTGTTTTAAATAGGATAAATAATGAAATTTTTTGAGTTTATCAAATGTTACTGGACTGGACATTGTTAATATATATAATGGAGTTTTTATCTGAATCTGTGAAATGTTAATGGACTAGACATCATTAATGTAATCTTGACTGTGTATATTGTATATACTTATTGGATATAATTTTTCTTGTATTAGTTATAAGCTTTTTTAAATTTTAGACAAAAAAGGGGAAATGTGGTATTGTGTTCCCCAAAATATTGTGCATCCTAATAAACTTATCTGGAGTCAGAGACAGAACAACCACTAGATACAAAGTCTAGAAAATGGTGGCACTCACACCTTTAATCCTAGTACTCCAGAGGTAGAAATCCCTCTGGATCTCAGTGAGTTCAAGGCCACATTGGAAACAGCCGGGCATGGTGACACATGCCTTTAATCCCAGGAAGTGGCGGTAGAAAGCAGAAAGGCATATAAGGCGTGAGGACCAGAAACTAGAAGCATTTGGCTGGTTAAGCTTTCAGGGTTCTAGCAGAACAGTTCAGCTGAGAGCCATTGGGATGAGGACACAGAAGCTTCCAGTCTGAGGAAATAAGACCAGTTGAGAAGTTGGCCAGGTGAGGTTAGCTGTGGCTTGTTCTGGTTCTCAGATCTTCCAGTTCACCCTAATACCTAGCTCAGGTTTGATTTTATTAATAAGAACTTTTAAGATTCATGCTACAGTCAGCCCTCAATAGCAGATAAGGTACAAGCCCCAGCATTTGCCCATTAAAGGTGGGTCTGCCCATACTGGCATTGTGGCATACACTTGTAATTCCGTCACTCAGGAGGCTGAGCAGGAGGAGCCTGAATTTGAGTCTGGACTAATGGGGAGATACTGTCTCAAAACAAGACCTACAAAGCAAAAAGCAGTCCCCCCCCCCATGCCTTGAGAGAACCCCAAGTTGTACCTTTCAGTAGAAATCTCACACTTGTAGAATATTTTTATTTTTGAGAATTTCATTCAGGCATCCAGTGTACTTTGATGATATTTACTCTTCCCCCTAACTTCTCCCATCCTTCACCCCCTCCAGACTGATTCCAGTTTGTGCTCCTCCCCCCAACCCTTTTAAATCCAGTTTGGGGAGTCTTTTGTACTCCAGCTGGGTTCCTCTGTGGGGAGGTAGTGGTGGGGGCCAGTTCTTGGATTCAAAGGAAGGTCTCCAAGTTGGGGCTTTTAACAAGTTTGTGGGTGGTGGGCTCATGGGCCTCTGTAGAGTTCCTCTGAAACTGCCCAGCTCCAGGGGGCAGAGGAAGGAGGCTTGTGATGTGCATTTGGTTCCTCTTTTCTACCTTTTCTTCCCGGTTCTAACTTGCCAGAGCCTTCCCCTCCCCCACCCTTCATGGCTCTCTGGCCTCAAGCCCAGCCCATGGTAAATATGGTTGCATTCTCTCTGTGTGTGCTTGAACTTAAAAAAAAAAAAAAAAAAAAAAAAAAAAAATTCCCCTGCTCTTTCTTTTTGGGGGATCTTTAGTCTAACTTCTTCCATTTATTCTTGTTCTCATTCTCTCCCTCCATGGCCCCAACATTTTAGTGCCCATCTAACTAGCCAAGCTATTTACTGCTCTTACTTTGAAAAGTTAAATGAGTGAGGATTCTAAGGTCCCAGGAAGGAAGAAGAGAAATAGAAAGTTGTCGTCCAACCCTGTTTTTTTTGCAGATTAGTATACTTAATCCAGTGGTAATTTGGCCCACATCAAATGACAGATAGTTGAGTATTTTAATCTTCTTGTTTTCTTAGGGTGGTGACAGCAAAGACATCCAGTTGCTTTTTCTCCCAGGCATACCCCTGCTGGTACGTGGGACAGTCACTGACTTGTTTACCTGCTCCTCCCTCAGCACACACACACTCAAGCAGTCTTGTTTGTACAACCTGAACACTTAAGAAACATCTAATGAGACTAGAGAACTAAATAGAGTCAGGATGGCTAAAGGTGACCCCAAGAAACCAAAGGGCAAGATGTCTGCTTGTGCCCTCTTTCTATACATATGCAGAGAAGAACATGAGAAGAAAAACTCAGAGTTCCAGTTGATTTTGCAGTTTTCCAAAAAGTGCCCTGAGAGGTGGAAGACGATGTCCAGCAAAGAGAAACTGAAGTTTGATAAAGTGGCAACGGCAGACAATGTGATCGGGAAACGAAAGATTATGTACTGGCTAATGGAGGCTAGAAGAAGGACCCTAATGCCCGCCAAAGACCACCATCTGGGTGTTTCTTATCCTGCTCTGAATCCCACCCCAAGATCAAATCCACAAATGCTGGCGTCCCCATTGGAGGTGTGGCAGAAAAGCTGCATGAGGTGCAGGCTAACTTAGTGAAAAGGAGCCTTACATTACCAAGGCTGCAAAGCTGAAGGAGAAGTGTGAGAAGATATTGCCGACTGTATTGCCGACTGTAAGTCTGAAGGGAAGTTCAGTGGCGCCAAGGGTCCTGCTGACGTTGTCTGGAAAGAAGGTGGCATAAGAAGGTGAATTAAAACTGTCTCCTTGTGAATACCTTAAAGCAGGAGAGTGTTGTGATTGACGCATCTCTTATTTGAGCCATGTTTAATTACAAAATTGATCATGATCATATTGTGGTTTCTCAGAGTGTCAGTGGTTTACATGAACTAGCTGTGAGTGTCCAGAGCGCCCTGAAACTCTATCAGAGTTGTACACAGCTCCAAACATTTTTAAAATGGAAAGGCACTCTCATGTTCTCCTCACGGTACTTTGCTGTCGGCGTGGCAAGGCATTTGAAGATGTTCCTGGCATTTTGTTTTCAGTGCATAAGGTAGTGTTAACTGTGTGGTTATTGGCTAGAAATCTTGAGTTGTCAACTCTACACATCCATAGTTTGTAAAGATAACAAAACAACCCAGCAGATTTCTTGTTTGGTGTGAACGCTGTGAGGGGAAGATGCCTTTTGGAGGGGGCTCTAGCTCAGGGCATGCACTGTGAGGCTGGACCTGTTGATTCTGCCGTAGGTATCCATTTAGCTTAAGATTGTTTTTTTGTGGCATAACAGTCTGCTGACATTCTTAGTTGTGGAAAGAGGGGAGGAATCAGCTGGCATGAGAAGTGTTTGAATTTTTTTCTTTAGTTAAGTGTGGTAGATTTTAAACTGTTTTGAAATAAACTGTGGAACTCCTCCTCGTCAGCAAAGCAAAGGACTACTGTGTCAATGAAGTTTAAGAACCCTCTGTACCTAGATGCAGTTTTCAACATTCTTCTGTTTTTTATTTTGTTTTTGTATGTTTAGAATGCTGAAATGTTTCTGAAGCTAAATTAACAGGATTACATTTTTTTAAAAAGGAAGAAAGGGAAAGAAATATCTAGTTGTGGTTTATTTGGCCCGAGATCACAGGTGAATTTGGGTGCACTTTAAGTGTGGATCCAGTTGCGAGCTGATGGTCAGTGCATTCACTCATGAATCAGCCCTTCAGTCAGTAAGTGCTCACTAAGTGCCCTTTTGCACAGTGGCACTGTTTCAGGATGCTGAGTTAAAAGAGTGAACAAAATGGACAGAACCCTCACTCTAAGGATCACCTGTGTTAATGTGGAGAGCAGGCAGATAGACCGATGTTTGCCAATGGCGGCCTCCAATGCAGTGAAGTCAAGCAGGAGAGCAGGTGAGCAGGTTAAAGGGTGAGAAGCCCTTTGTCAAGGGCCTTAGTCAAGGAAGGCATAGGAGCCAGACCCTGAGGGAGTAACTGCTTCTTGGTAAAATCTTGGTTAGGCAACATCTGTGCTCATTAGTCAAGTTCTCATTTTGGAGAATGAATGCTTTAGAGACTGTTCAAGCATTCAGAATTCATCGCCTTAATGTTTTCAGACTTGTAGAAGCAGAGATTGGAGTAATGGTAATGATGCCGCCCTCACATCAGAGGAATTCCAGTGGGTGTGGATTAAAAGACATCCCTCGGAATCATGAAGAGTTAATTAGGCAGAACAAGTAGGGTACATATTCTCAGATCAGTGGTTTTGTTTGTCGTGGAAGACAGACCCTTATAACTTGGCTCAATCTGTAGAAGAATCTTGATAGTCTTTAGGCTGAAACCTGTCATTCCACGTGTTTATCTCTGCTGGGAAAAGCTTGCTGAAAAGGAGGATTTCTTTTTAAGTGCTCTGACCACATAACATGAGAGAACTTGCTTGAAAATGGGTGTCCTCTTCTGATCTCGACAGGTGTTACATTCTGGGAGTGAAGTGTTAGGAATTCACATATTTACAGCCTCAAGTGGTTCTTTTATAAGGTCTTGCAAAACCCTGGCTGAGATAATAGAGGGAGGGTCACAAGGTTTATGTGTGCACATACCTACTGGGAGATGGTTGGGGAAAACCTCAGCAACTAGCACTTTCTGTGGTTTTGATATTGTGAGGAAACTGCATACTGTGACAGTCAGATGAGACCCTGCCCACCCCGTGGAAATGGGAGAGGGTGACGTGGTTGGGGTGGTCCCCTCTTGGGTGTTGAGATGAGAGTAAGATGGGTGAAGTACTCAACATAATAAGTCTTTTGGATCTGGGAGTTGTCTCAAAGTGTCTCGGCACGGTGTGTGGGTTCACACGAATCCGTGGAAAGAAGACTCAGAGGCATGTTAAGAAGGTACTAGCCTTTCGAGGCTGCAGCGGGATCTAGTCTCTAAGGACTGAAACATTTTCCCTTCACCCAGGGCATTTTTATTTTTCTCTATATTTACAGTTTAGCCAGTTGATTTTTATATGTTCAAAACAACTTGAAAGAAACTCCCCAAAATACAATGCCAAGTGCAAATTCCTCCATTCATCAGGCACCACAGTTTCCCGGGTTTCCTGAACCAAGTTTTGTATAGGCCTTTGTATCCTTGGGAGACTCTCGGAAAAGATTCACGAAGGGCAACAAGAGAAACAAAGGTGTCTGCTAAACTAAAGATGGACTGGGGCTAGGGCTATTCTGCAGCCAGGCCAGGAGTAGCCCAGTGGGAGTGCAGCCACAGATCCCCCTTTCTTTTATAGAAAAATCAATTATCTTGAAGGTTATGCAGTCTCATAGTATATACAGCCCCTTTTCTATCTATCTGTCTTACAAGCTTATGTAACACATATATTATATATTCTTAGAGCAAGGCCAACAATCTGTAAAATGTAACACATTTTAAAGCCAATAAAGTTATTGTTGCTAGAACAAGGGCACCACCTGCTAGGGTAAGAAATCTATGTAAGTGAGTCATAGGATTAATGAGGCTATGGTATCTGCCAGACTTTCCATAATGTCTATTTCTGTTGTATCAGGTAACTTTTTTGTAAAAAAGTCTTTAATTTCTTTCTATAAATCATAAACCATTTGAGAAGAATTAGGGTGGCCCAACAAATGCATCTTAACCTTATTCCAATCATACTTGCTTTCACTAAATCTTGAGATTTATCTTAATGTACACACCCTTAAGGGTAAGAAGAAACATTCCAGTCACATTTTAATTTTATCTGCTCCTTCAAAATTTCTAACTGATCCCCTAACAATACAACAGCTTGCCTTAACTCTGCTAACTCATTTACTATCTCATTATCAATCTTATTTTGTTCAGTCCAAAGTTCTTCTGAATGTCTATGTCAGTCTCTAACAAATTCAGTGGTTTGGATTTCTTCATGAAGCGCCACTCCAGCTGTTGCTGCTGGAGCCGTCAATGCAGTGATTCCCATAATAACTGCAACCACCAGTCCAGCCATATGACGTGTTCTTTTTAATATTCTTCCAGTGAGCTTCTGTACCAGGATCATCACAGGAGAGTCTCACCATGGCCTTGACAACTTCATTGGTATCCAGATTGTTGGCCTTGCTCTAAGAATATATAAACGTTCAAAGGTCAAATTCAAAAACATATAGAATTAACACAGGTATGAAGGGTACAGCATTCACAAGTGATGCTGTAATTATTTGGGTGCCATTGTACAGCCTTCCTCCCCCCCTTTTTTTTCAAGATAAGGTTTCTCTGTGTAGTTTTGGTGCCTATCCTGGATCTCACTCTGTAGACCAGGCTGGCCTCGAACTTACAGAGATCTGCCTGGCTCTGCCTCCTGAGTGCTGGAATTAAAGTCATGCGCCACTACCACCCAGCTGTACAGGCCCCTTTAATAGCAAGTAAGGACATGGTACACATGCCATAAAAGGATGGCTTTGATTTAGTCTAAAAGACCAAGTGTACTTATCACCCTTAATGTTTAATTTTCCTTCCTGTGCCTTAAGAGGGTGGAAGGCATTTGCTAATTTCCACAAGTTAGTCTGAGTTGTATTGCCAACTTGCAGGAGAGGACTTGCTATTCCAACTTCATGCCACCAAATAGGTTCATTAACAGAAGCATTGATTTCCACAGTTCCATTTAAATTATACCATTTCCATCTTAACTCTGAGTGAGACTATTTTCCTTGAGGGGAGCTGTAAGGGCTTCAGTCAATGACATCTCCTTAGGAGATATTAATTAGCACTCGAGGTTTCTCACTCTTACACTGTTGCCAATATATCCAGTCAGATTCCTTGTTGGTAACCCTCATCTCACAGAATGGTAGATTTATGGAACTAGTAACATTAGTCTCCTGTCCTTTAAAATCAGATACATGAAGCATATAAAACTTATTACGATAATCTTGGGTTGACTATGGATAGCCATACTTGGGAGGTTATATTTAGGCATTGAATTCCATTTCCCGTGCAAATAGGAATTCCTTGTACTCCAACAGTATAATTGTCACTTTATCCTCCTCCCTTGGCTGAGCAGGGCCTCTGTTGTCATAAGGACCACATAGCCAAGAAGATTCATTAATCATTGCAGGAATATTCATATCTCCCCAACTTACTGCCATGTTACATGGAGGATTGGGAATAAAAGCCCAATAATTATGATCCATCCCTTTTACCTGCACTGTTACCACAAAAAGCATGACAAGAAATAAGTTTGTAGGATTCAGAGGCTTGTAAGTCCTGGGAAGTATCTTCTCTCCTCTGTCACAACAACTCTTAAGCTGTCCCCAGGTGGGAGGATTGGTTGTTCGTTGCAAAGGTCTCCCATCTCAACTTTGGCATCTCTGCATCTGCAGCATCTTGGAATTTTATCAATTTGATGGGGTCCATAATTTATTATCTCCTGTGGAAATGTAAGCATACCCTCAACCCTAACTTAACATTTTGCCTGGACTATTTTGATGTTAAAACATTTGTAACACATAGCCTGAATCAATTCAGCAATTCTTTCCATAACTCAATGTTGTTCCTGTTTCATTAGCATTTAAAAAAATTTAGTAGGGGATTATGCACAGGGTTTCTCTGTAGCCCTGGCTGTCCTGAAACTCGCTCTGTAGACCAGGCTGGCCTGGAACTCAGAGATTCACCTCCCTCTGCCTGTCTGTCTCTAGGGGTCCTCATATCCCCCCCTTCTGTTTATCAAGCATCTCTTTTAGAGTGTGATTAGATCTTTCAATGCTTGTCCTGTGGGATTGTATGGTATCCTGGTAATATGTTTTATGTTGTAATGTGCAAAAATTGTTTCGTTTTACTGGAAACATAAGCTGGGGCATTATCAGTCTTAATTTGTGCTGGTATGCCCATTACAGCCATTGTTTTTAATAAATGTAAATTATAGAATCTGCTTTTTTAGAACTTAAGACAGATGTCCATTGGAACCCAGAGTAAGTGTCAATGGTATGATGAACATATTTTAATTTTCCAAGATCTACTAAATGAAATGCATCTATTTGCTAAATTACATTTCTTTGTGTACCTTTAGGATTAGATCCTGAAGGTAAAGGAACTTGATTATAAAAAGAACAAACAGGATAGTTTTTTATAATTTCTTTAGCCTGTGACTTTCCCTTTTAATTCTTTCCAATAACTTTCCCAGGAACGTACCACATTTTACAAGCTGTTTTTGAAATTGTAGGAATATTAATTTGAGTTCTGGCTATATCAGTCACATACGGCTTCCACATTCTACCTGTCCTTCAGGCCCTGTACATTTAATCCATTCTGCATTCTGTTTTACTTGAGATAAGGTTCCAGTGCCTGCAAATTGAGTGGAGACTTCTTGTAGAGGCCAGTTGGGATCCCAGGATTCTTGTGAAATTATAGCTACATCAGCACCAGAATCCAGTAATCCTTCAATCACAGTCCCATTTAATTTTACTTTTAGTTTAGGCCTTTCATCATTAGTAACTGTTTGCCAAAATACCTTCTTTCCAGTACTTCTAAAACCTCGTGTCCTGCTCACTGGAGCTGCTTTGCCTTTTAAATATGGGAGTAATAACAGTTGAGCGATTCTATCACCAGCCTTTATCTGCATAGTCTTTTTTACATAAGCCATCTATGAAAGCATTAAAGACAATCTCTATAGGATTTAAAGCGGTAACTTTAGGCTTTAATGGAGTATTTTTATAAAATCTTAAAAATCTTAAAATCTTAAAAAGAAGATCCTTTTTTATAGATCCCAAGTAACACACTAATGCAACTTACCAATTATTAACAGTGTGGATCAAACAATTTACCTGTATTTTATTTAGTGGAAAAATAATTTTGTAAGCTCTTTATCAGTAAGACATTATTTTCTATAAGTTTTTAATCCTAGTAGCCACATTATTTAATAAGCTAACACCCCAATTTGTTTCAGGTGCTACATTTTTAAGAATTTAACCAAGAATTTTTAGAAAGCAACCTAAAGAGCAGAGCCAAATTCTCAGTAATGATCAACAGACAGGCGCATACCCAATATATAGTTTAAATTATGAGTCCTGTTCCTTTAGTTTATCTGCCATGAGAATCAAACGTTCATCCAAGCATTTATTAGACAATCAAGAGAAGAGAACATCCTCTATACACTGAATGATTAATACCTCTGGAAATTCAGACAGCATCGACTTAGCATTCCATGTCCCAACTGCAACTGTTCTTCACCAGAAGTTGAGACCGTTTAAACTTCCTCTTTCTCCCATGAAGGGATTACTAATAATGAGTTATTCCCACCATTAGGGAAAAACAGAAAACATTTCCCACGAAGGGATCTTTAATATTGAGTTATTCCCACTCTGAGGGGAAAAAAAAAAACAAAAAACATTTAAACCAAAGTTAAGCAAACAGACAACAAAATTCTAAGCTCTGGGCTTGCTTGTTCAGGCTGCAGATTCTCTGTGATTCGGATGCTGCCACTCTGTGCTGGCCGCCAGAAAGAGCTCAGAATTTTAGCTATCCTCAATGTCTTACATTGGAAAGAGCCTTTTCTTCTTCTATTTCTGTTGAGAAGCGGCTTTTTCTTTCCTTTATTTTTCTCTTCTGGGGCCTTTTAATCTTTAGGCCTAGTTGCAATATTTTTGCCCTTTTTACTGGGAAAATCCTTTTTTCTTGATCAAGCATTTTTCTCTTTTCTATCAGAAAATTTCCTTTTACTTCCTTTCCTTCCCTCTTCTCTATTGGGAAGATTCCCTGTTTTCTTTCTTTCTCTTTTCTCTATTGAGAAAGGTCTTTTTACTTGATTTATTTCCTGTCTCAGGAGCCATTCTATTTCTATTTTTAAAAACTATGCAGTTACAGCTTTTTCTTTTGACAAGCATTTTAGCAACTGTACATTTTATTCTCCTGAGATGGGGAGTTTAAATTCCCCATGACCCTGTGGATGCTGGAGTCCTCTTAACCTGAGAGCACTTCCTTCCAGTTCTTAAGTGGATCCTTTGTCCTTTAAGCCATGCACTGGGTGCCAAATGTCACATAAACAACCTGAAAGAACCTCGATTCCTGGGGTACCACAGTTTCCTGGGTCTCCTGAACCAAGTTTTGTATAGGCCTTTGTATCCTTGGGAGACTCTCAGACAAGATTCACGAAGGGCAACAAGAGAAACAAAGGTGTCTGCTAAGCAAAAGATGGACTGGGGCTAGGGCTACTCTGCAGCCAGGCATGGTGTAGCCCAGTGGGAGTGCAGCCACAGGGGTTGGGGGCTTTCCTCCTACTCAGTGCACTGGCTGTTAGCAGGCTTTGTTCAGCCTACCTCTGTGTGTGGATTCAGGCCAGTGCATGTTTATTGTCTTGTATACCCTTGACAGGTAAGGACCAGACCACTCTCATGATAAACTAAGATATCTTGAAATTGTACATTCCTACCCCAACACTGAATATTAGATATTGAAATGAGGATGTCATTAGTGTCCGTTCTTGATTTTAGTCTTACATTTAAGTCTAATTACCGTTCTTGACTTTCTGATGAGGCCGTGTTGAAATATCATACATGTTATGATAACTGTCCCAACAGTGCCAGGGGTGCGCTTGTCCCTCAGGGGTAGGTGGCAATATCTGGGGACATTTAAAAAAATGACTACATTTTATTTATTGAAACAGTGTGTGATATGTATGTGTAGACGTGAGTGCCATGGCAGGAGTTCGCAGGTCAGAGGACAACTTGTGGGAGCCTCTTCTTCCACCATGTGGGCCTGGGCATCAAACTCAGGACTTGAGGCTTAGAAGCAAGTGTCTTTACCTAGTGAGCCATCCTGCTGCCCAAAAGACTTTTTTTGTTTTGTTTTGTTTTGTTTTCCGAGACAGGGTTTCTCTGTAGCTTTGGAACCTGTCCTGGAACTCGCTCTGTAGACCAGGCTGGCCTCAAACTCTCATGAGATCCCCGTCTCTGCCTCCCAAGTGCTGGGATTAAAGGTGTGTGCCACCACCCAAAAGACATTTTAAAATAAGATTATCTACTTACTTATTTTTATGTGTATGTGCCTCTGTGAGTCTGTGTGCACCAAGTTTGTGCAGGTGCCCATGGAGGACCCCTGGAACTGGAGTAACAGGTGGTTGTGAGTCGCCTCACATGTGTGTTGGGAACCAAACCCAGGTCCTCTGCAAGAGTGGTAAGCACTCTTAACAGTGGAGCCATCTCTCCAGCCCCACAAGAGAGATTTTTTTTTATCGACACACAGGAGGAGCAGAAGGAGGGTGGTTTAGAGGTACTGCTAATACTTGGTGATGCCAGGATGCTGCCGAAAGTCCAGTGATAAATGGGACTGCTCTTCCCCACAGACTACAGAGCTGAACATGTCTGCACCGAATTTGGAAAGACCAATTGAATACCTTGTCTGTGTGTTGTTACTAGGATTCTAAGTAAACTTTCGTGTGTGTGTGTGTGTGTGTGTGTGTGTGTGTGTGTGTGTGTGTTGCACTGCTAAAGCTAGCCTGTTGTTAGCTACCTAGATTGTGTGGGGATGGAAGTCACTTGGGCAAGGAAGGGTAGGTCGACTTCTAGAACGGGAAGAGAAGTTAGAAGTCAAGGCCCTCCTAAGCCATGCATGGATAAGGTACAGGACTGGTGTGCTCCTGAGTGATTTTACTACGGCTCCGTGAGGTTTGCAACACGTTCTGTGATACATAAACATAAGAAAGTGGCCACTACAGTAGAACAAAGTAATGGACCTGTCACCTTACAGTTTTTTTGTGATTAGAGCAGCTGAAATACACTTATCTAATAGGAGTCCCTCCTACACTTTATCTTCTTCTTAAATTTGTTTTGATTTGGGCTTTTTAGGACAAGCCCAGGCTGGCCTTGAACTCTGTTCAGCCCAGGCCTGCCTCATACTCAACAGCAGTCTTCCCCTGGGTTCCAGGCACGTGCCCCACACCTAGTTCATATTCTTAGCTTTAGCCCTCACATGTTACGTTAGAGATCTATTCTTGTTCATTCTGTACTCTTCATCTGCTTCCTGTTTCCTCCCCAGCCAGCCTGTGGTAACTGCTGGTGAACTGTCTGATCTGTAGTTTCGAGGTTTTTTAGTTGCACATGTAAGACAGACCATGTAGGACTTGTCTTTCTGAGTCCAGCTTACTTCACTCAGCGTAGTGCCCTCCGTGGGCCTCCATGTTGAAGCAAACAGGAAATATCTCTGTCCCTCATGGGGGGTAAGGCTAGAGGAGTTTGATTTAGAGTTCACTGGCATCCATTGCAGCTGGCCCCTCCGTTAGAGCAGCAGTGCTCCTGGATGCCACGCCCGCCCGCTGGCCACTCTCAGACTGCTCTGCTCATGGGCAGACACCACCGCTGAGCAGTCCCCTCTCTGGGCAGCACCCCCACTTGCTGTCCTCCAGATCATGTTACTTTCTTGGCAGGTTTTGCCAAGACTCAGAAAGACAAATCCTACATGGTCTTACATGTGCAACTAAAAAAACTCAAAACTACAGATCAGACAGTTCACCAGCAGTTACCACAGGCTGGCTGGGGAGGAAACAGGAAGCAGATGAAGATGTTTTGTCTCAGTGTCCTTCCTTTGTGCCTGGCAGGGCCGGTGAAACTGACAAATTAGTCTTTCCTGTGGCTGCATCAGGGGTTTCTATGGTCGCCCCTCCTCCAGGGTTAAGCAACTTAAAGAGCATTTTGTCCAGGAACTAGTATTCAGCTTAAATGATGAGAAGTCCAGAATTATTTACAGCCTGCAAAGTCACAGATTTTATCTACCTCCCTTCTTTTTTTTTTTTTTTTTTTGTGACAGATTCTCACCTGTACCCCATGCTGGTAACTCGCAGCAATTCCCCTGCCTCTGCCTCCTGATTGCTAGGATTGCAGGTATGACCTAGCATGCCCAGCATAGATTTTTTTTTTCTTTTCTTAATACTTCTTTTTCCTTCTCTCCCACCCTTCAAGGTAGATGTTTCCAAGTTAAATCTGAGCACTGTTCTTCCACACTGGGACTTTGTCTCTTTAAGAATCTTATCTCATCTCTTATCTTCCTTATCTGAATGGCCCTAGGTCCTTATCTGTTCTAGACTTACCTATTTCCTTCTTTACTGCAGGAACTGAATTTTACCTGGGCAGACAGGAAAAGAACAGTCAGTCTGTGTGTTCCAGGGGTAGACTCCTTGCAGCTTGGTTCACCTGGATCTGTGGAGGAAGGCTGACAGTCAGGCGGGCTGGTGGGACAGTTACTCTGTCAAACCATAGACCCAAATTTCCACCGCCTCCTGGGCACCAGCGTCTGCTCATCTCCCGTTCATCACCACCCTAAACCACACAAAACCTGACATTCATGTCTACCTCATGTTGTGGGACCCAGATCCTTGATGTGTTCTTTCCTCTCCATCCTAAACCACACAAAACCTGACATTCATGTCTACTTCGTGTTGTGGGACCCAGATCCTTGATGTGCTCTTTCCTCTCCATCTTCCTTTCATAATTCCTTAGTCCGTCTGCCACTGCCTCCTCTTCCTCTTGGTCCACCTCAGGCTGTCCCCCCTGTTCCTCATTCACCTGTGCCAACACAGCGTGAGTCTCTAGAGCTTGCCACAGTCACTGGGAGTGTGTCACTCCCATTAGTCACTGGGCTAATTCCTCATCTGTTGTGAAATCCATTTCTCGTAACCCTCCCACCGCCATGGCCGGCAGCTCCATGGCCATTGCTCCCCTTTCTGGACAGCCCACTCCAGTCGTGTTGATTTACTCACTGATTTATCAACTTCAGATGCCATTTGGAACAGTATCGCCCTAGCAGGCCCTCATTATTTAAGCTCTCATGTACATGCGGTTCACCTGCTGTTCCGAGCTCTGCTTTCCCCAGGCCGTGGAGAGGGAGAAGGGTGGGTTGATTTCTCAGTGCCTCTACTTACCCAGCTGTGC